>OZ023262.1:315793212-316098212 GCA_964006375.1 Tillus elongatus | reverse complement strand
AACAGAGTGTATAAAAGGCAGCCTGCTGATTTAGATAATTTGAAAATGAAAATAACAGCGTGTTGAACAGAGTTAGGGAAGAATTCAGAGCAGATGATTTCGTTGTGTGCAGGTGAATGGAAAATATTTTAAGAAAGGGATGTTTTTATTAAGTTTATTTTCGAAATTTTAATTTCAGGGTAAACTGTTTAGTTTTAATATTCCGGTAATAAATTTCCACCCTGTATTAAAAACTGTAATATTAGACCATACATATGGGGTATCTCCACATTCAGAAAAATGTGATCCATCCAACCGTGATGAAAAAATTAAGGGTTGCTATATAAAAAAAAAAGTGGATAAAGTGATGGGGGTAAAATGGTGAGAGTTTAATTTTGTTAACTATGATTATAAGATAATGTTCGACAAATTCAAATTCACGTGTCTCGGCGTTTTCCACAAAAACTATTCTTTGCTGAATAATGAATTTTATTCCATAAGTGTGTTTCACACTGTATAGACGTGAGACTCCGTACCGTTAGTCGTGGGACAGCCCGTGTGTACATTATTATGTGTACATACAAAAATATATATATATATATATATATATATATATATATATATATATATATATATATATATATATATATATATATATATATATATATAGGGTGGCGCATTGAAAATGAAACAGACCGATTTGCGTCCAGAGAATTTTTTTTAAGAAACGCTGAAACACGTCAATATTAATATTGAGGGGGACATATTTAGACATAAAACTCAACTTTGTCACATCAACCCTTTAAGGGTGGTGATAGCAACCCTTATATTTTAAATAGGGGACATGGGTCGAGTGTTACATCATTTGAAAGCTCTTTCTTTTATGAATTCAGCACACTAATTTTTTTGGAAGTTTTATCAACTCGTTTAAAAATTATTCACAGTTGAAATTGAAAGAACGTATTTTATTTATTGTTATAAGAAATGCATTGATTAGTCAATTTTTCGTTAAAAAAACTATTTATTCAGTTAAGTAGGTGTTTAAATTGTTGACCACCAGCTTCCATACAAAAGTACAAATGTTGTTCAAAACGAGCTCTGGCATTCTGGGGCATTTGTGGAGTTATTAGACGGCATTCTTCAACAATGTGTCGTCGTAATTCTTCCAGAGACTCCGGTTCTGTTGCGTAAATTCTACTCTTTAAATAGGCCCATAGAAAGAAGTCTAAAGGAGTAAATTCGGTGATCTAGTGGGCCACTCAATAGCACCTCTACGCCCAATCCATTGCTCTGGAAACTCTCTGTTCAAAAACTCCCTAACACGTTGGGAAAAATGCGGAGGAGCTCCATCTTGTTGAAACACTAATTGATTTTCTTGATAGCGGTCATCATTTTCAACATTGTTGAGTAGTAGAGGGTAAACGATATATTCTAGTAACTCCAAATACGTTTCAGCACTCAAATTGTCATCAAGAAAAATTGGTCCGATTAAACGATCTCCAAAAATGCCAGTCCAGGCATTCAATTTCGGTGGAGTTTAAGTGTGGACTTCGTGAAAATTTCTTGGATTATTATCTGCCCAATAACGACAATTATGACGATTGACTGTAGAGTTTAATAAAAACGTACACTAGTCTAAAAAACAGATATTGAACAGGAAGTTCCCGTTATCAGCTATTCGTGCAGTCATAATTTCAGAAAACTCCGCCGATCAAAATAATCTTTATTCAGTTGTTGTACAAGATGAATTTTATACGGGTGAATTTATGATGCTTCAATATTCGCTGAATAGTTATTCTTTTGATGTTTGAAATAATGGTCAATTTTCTCGTGCTCAAACATGTCTGTTCGGATGTCGTTCATTAAACACATTTGCGGTACGGTTGGCACAGTCATCGTTTTTAAAAGAAAGAGTAATTATTTCAACTCTTTCTTCTACATAATATACCATTGTAAAATTAATTTTCGATAGTACTATCAAGTATCAAACCGACCGATAAACTGAAATAATAAACCGCATTTCTTTCATTCCGATAAGAAATGTTCTTATAGTCAATTTTTTGTTTACAAACCAACAAAACATTGACCATCAGCACATTTCTTATCCGAATGAGTGAAATGCGCCTTTACATCTTCAACTGTGAATAATTTTAAACGACTTGATGAAACTTCCGAAAAAATTAGTGTGCTGAATTCAGAAAAGAAATTTTCAACTTTCAAATGATGTAACACTCGACCCATGTTCCCCATTTAAAATATAAGTGTTGTTATCACCACCCTTAAGGGGTTGATGTGACAAAGTTGAGTTTTATGCCAAAACATGTCCCCCTCAATATTAAAATTGACGTGTTTCAGCGTTTCTTTAAAAAAAACTTCTCTGGACGCAAATCGGCCTGTTTCGTTTTCAATGCGCCACCCTGTATAATGATTCAGGTAATATAAAAGTAAACGTACAGTTTTAAATTCAAACGGCTGCTCAATGAATCATAACTGTTTCTTGAGTCGTTTTTGCATCTTAAATTTCTTAAGAAAAAATTCTCTGGACGCAAATCGGTCTGTTTCGTTCTCAATGCGCCACCCTATATATATATATATATATATATATATATATATATATATATATATATATATATATATATATATATATATAATTTGTGTAAAATAGTGTAGAGCATTTCTATTAAAATTCGCTACCATAACGTATGAGGAGATATCTGTAAATATTTTATATATTTTTGCAGGTACACCTTTGATTCAAGACATGTTGTTGAAACGCTGGCATAAAGTTTAGGAAGTTGCACTTGTCGAATTGTGCCGAAAGCTTATGCAATATTAGAAAGCACAGAGTGAGGTGCTGATGTTTCTGTATTACGGAATATCCAAAGTAAAAAGCTCCAGCAAGAGGGCGGGGGTGCGGTTCACTTAAAGCCTTACATTTACACATGCATATTTATAAACATTATCTTCTATTACACAGAGCCGAGGAGTGTAAAGTATACACGGGAGCTTCCGGCGTCAGGAGCTTTAGAGAGCTTTTATAGCTCAGTTTTACTGTATAAGTAATATAAAAGCAGCCGATTTGCAGCGCCCCATAAATATTTAGCTTTAATTCTAAAAGCGTTTCCGAGACACACACTTTATATATTCATACTTTACGCTGTCCTGGGTTTTAGCACCTCTTGAGAGTGGGGAAACGGTGAGGAAAGCTTCCTACTGGAGCTCAAAGCTCCACCTATGTACGACTTTACATATATCAGAGATTTCTTTTCTGCTCTAAAGTCATATGCTCACATGCTCCGGCATTTTAAGGAGGTTTCAGTTTCATACATTTTGTTAGTGGAGTGTGGTATGTATGCTTCCAAAATCTATCTGAAATGGGAATCAATGTTCTTGGTATGAGCGGTAATTATTTGCAAGAACTTAAATAGGATTTTGGAAATTTCATCACGAGTACACCGTAGAAAACATAGTCTGAACGCAACATGTGCGTTATGGTAGCGATTTTCATAGAAATCCTCTATGAATTTTTTTTCGAAAATTATATACACAGGCTTCGTACATTGTGAGATGTACGACAGGGTCGCCATCAAGGTGCGGAACTACAATAATTCTGCCGTACAATAGTAAAACCTAGTAACTCTTAATTTGCAACTTTTCAGTAGGGATGTTCAAAGTTTTTATCATTCGAGTGAAGATAGTTTTTTCATTAACCATAATTATTTTTTCTGATCCCGCAGATCAGATAAAGTTTTCACTGCTCTCTATGAATATTGGATACTAACCTATAAAATTTTTCAATTGAAATGTTTATTAACAAATTTAAAGTTACTTGGTCATTCAAACTTCACCATATTACTATACTAAAAACCAGTAAGTCCACTTGCCGATTTTTCTCTTTCGCTAGCCATCTATTTTACAATTTACAAAGCAAGCAAGTCGACTTCCCCTTTTCTAAATCTATATTATCAATTTTTCATTTAAAGATGTAGGACTTGTGGTAATTAAAAACATATTTATCCACAGGTAAAATCACTGAACTTGAGTTGATTTATATAACCTCATAATATTTTCTTCAATGATGCAATATTTTCTATCAGTAACATATATGCTTATATGATATTATCCAATTAGCTTACCTACTACAACGCGGGTCTTAAACATCGCCAACTTTACACGACTGGGTACCACTAACCTTTCAATATTAACCCTTGTAAAATATAAAAGACAAACCGGGATAAGTTTAATGCTAATCATTGTCTGTAAGGATATGTTTTAATAGTGCAATGATAATGGCTCAATATATGAGAACGTCTATCTTTAAAACGTATAGTTTGGCGGTTTAATATTTAGACAAGCGCCATTCAATTCATAAAAAAAATTTGAATAAAACATTAATTGAAAACGTTTACAAGCAATTGTTTGTGGATGGTTCTATTAAGAAATGGCAACGATTCAATTGTTTGTTATTTTGTTATAATTTTAAGCGAAATATTATACAGATAGTTGCAAAAGTATATACTTACCAAAAATACATGGATGTTAAGTTAAAAAAATTAGCATACGATAGAAGAATTTTTATATATTTTGTGATTATTCAGTAGTAGCTGACACTTTTCCGAAATCTTATATGTCTTCTGCAGAAGCCAGGTTTTTTCAATAAAGGTGCTTTCTCGGTGGCATATAGCGAAGTAGCTCCTTTATTATGGTATCAATTTTTAAAATTTCTATTGCACTGTATATTTTCAGGATATGTCAATTCAAATTTTGGCTTCAAGGCGGATATCTCACCACATTCAGTTTCCAAATCACACTTATAATGTATCTTTTTCGACCTCTTTCTAAATTGGACGCATTTCATCTGATGGAGTTTAGGAGAAGCGTTCTATTTTTTTGTTTGAACATATCCGTTTTCAAATTCATGGAAATCTTCAGCTCTTAAATTCATAATAGGGTATTTTTGTTTGACGTCTTATAGTACAGGCAATAGAGGAGCCCGTTACTCTTGTCCATAATGCATTAAACTACAGGAGTTATTTTTTTATAGATAGGTTCAGAATGACGTGCTGAATGTAAAAACACAAAATCCTTACAAATTAGGAGGGCGGAAGTGCCGCCATTTTGAGAAAAACCGTTTCGGCCTATATCTCCATAACCGTGCACTTTAGGCCAAAAATGGTAATGACCTTTATTGTAGATAATTGCATTTCTCATCTTTTTTGTCAATTTTTTTTCTATCACTCACCGTTTACAACTTATACGACTATTAGCATTCATTTATTGACTTTTTTACCTATATCTTGGTTAATAATTGTTTAAGAAATAAAATGCTTATAACTTAACTTTTCAATAGACAAATTTCCTAAAATTTTTACTGAAAACTTTTTTTTTTCTCAAATCAATATTTTCAGAGTTATAACGCGTTAAATGTTGCACTTTTCAATCGACAAATTTTTCTGGAAACATTTTAGTAAAATGATGGACAATGACGGTTGAAGCTAAGACTTCAGGCTTTGTAAAACATTCTCCTTAAGACATTTTCTTTCTATAGCTTATATTAGTTTCAGGTTCTTTGCCTAAATGTTGCCAATTTTGACGTTTTAAATCGCGATTTTGACGTTTTGCGGAAAACCTCAATTTATTTTTCTTTAAATGCCTATAACTTTTTATCTTTTAACCTACAAAACTAAATTTTGGTAGGTGATTTACCTATTATGATATAAACCGTCGTACCAAATTTGGTTGCCCTTACAAAATTTTCCGGGAAAACCTGTGCCGATTTTCCTGACTAACGAACTTATCCAAGCCACTTGCAAAAGGAAGGTATTCACCAAATTTAATCAAAATTGGCCCATTATTTTTTGAGTTATCGGTGTGATATATATATATATATATATATATATATATATATATATATATATATATATATATATATATATATATATATATATATATATATATGAAACTGACCTCACATATGTGTTCTAGGGGGCATAATTAGCGCACATTTGAAAAAAAATTCAAAATTCAAAAGTCGGGGTCTCATTGGTGAATTTTTTTAAAGAAAATTCACTAATATTAATTTAAGAAAAAAAAGTTTTAAGTAAAAGTTCTAGAAAATTTGTCGATTGAAAAGTTAAGTTATAAGCATTTTATTTTTTAAACCATTATTAACAAAGATATAGGTAAAAAAGTCAATAAATGAATGCTAATAGTTGTAAACGGTGAGTGATACAAAAAAAATTACAAAAAAGATGAGAAATGCAATTATCTACAATAAAGGTCATTACCATTTTTGGCCTAAAGTGCACGGTTACGGAGATATAGGCCGAAACGGTTTTTCTCAAAATGGAGGCACTTCCGCCCTCCTAATTTGTAAGGATTTTGTGTTTTCACATTCAGTACGTCATTCTGGAGCTATCTATCAAAAAAAAAAACTCCTGTAGTTTAATGCAGAAACAAATTATCTATTGCCTGTATTAAATGTTCTCGGTATGAGCGGTAAGTATTTGCAAGAATTTGAAGGGGATTTTGAAAATTTCATAACAAGTACACCGTAGGAAACATAGTCTGAACGCAACATGTGCGTTATGGTAGCGATTTTCATAGAAATCCTCTACGATTTTTTTCTTCTAAAATTATATACACAGGCTTGGTACATTGTGAGATGTACGACAGGGTCGCCATCAAGGTGCGGAACTACAATTCCTACCGCTACAAACAAAAGTTACCCACAAAGGGGTATGGTCATTTTACATGGGGTTTTGGGAGCACCACTTTTAGTGAATTTTCTTTAAAAAAATTCACTAATAAAGAGATCCCGACTTTTGAATTTTAAAAAAAAATTTCTTCAAATGAGCGCTATTTAGGACCCCTGGAACCCAAATCCGAGGTCGGTTTCAGACTTTATATGTTTATATGTTTATATATATATATATATATATATATATATATATATATATATATATATATATATATATATATATATATATGTCACACTTATAACTAAGAAACTAAAAAATAATGGACCGATTTTAATAAAACTTGGTGAGTACCTTCCATTTGCAAGTGGCTTGGATAAGTTCCTTAGCCAGGAAAATCCGCCGAGGTTTTCCAGAAAAATTTTGTGTTTTCTTTCGAAAAAAATGTATATCTCCGGAATTAACAGAGTAAGGGCAACCGAATTTGGTACGCTAGTTTACATCATTATAGGTACGCTACATACCAAATGTAGCTCTGTAGGTTAAAGGACAAAAAAGTTACAGGCATTTAAAAAAAAAATTGGGTTTTCCTCAAAACGTCGAAGTCGCGATTTAAAACGTCAAAAATTGCAATATTTAGGCAATGAACATGAAAATAATATGAGCTATGGAAAATGTCTCAGGAAGAATGATTTACAAAGCCTGAAATCTTAGTTTCAATCGTCATTGTCGTTCATTTTACTAAAATGTTCCCAGAATATTCATTTCAAATAGACCCTTTATCTGATACTTTGGCAGTAGTCTTAGCTATAGAGTTTATCGGTTAATGGTATATCATTTTTGTCGGATTTTCGTAAAAAATCTTAATAGCCCAATATATCCGTTATTATGCAAGATACGAAAAAAAATTGTATACATTAATTACAGGGTGTCTTGAGCTACATCTTAAAAAAATATTTCTACAATTATAGGGTGGCCCATAAGTCGTTGGTGATTGAAATTTTCTTTTTAGTGAATTTTCTTAACAAAAATTCACTAATGGGGAGATTCGTGTATATATATATATATATATATATATATATATATATATATATATATATATATATATATATATATATATAACACTGCATTTCTGTACTATACAAGGAGAAGGGTTAAGGGCAAAGCCGCAAAGCCGCAAAGAGACAACCGCATACACGTGTTTCAAGCTTATTAGCCATCATCAGTACGGTATAGCCAGGTGAAAATGGGAACACTCTGAATGAAGATGCAAAAATACACGGAGTCACAACAGGCAACCAGTGAATAGGGGTGCTGGGCGGGGTAGGTAGTAAAAAGGAAATATGAGCAGAAAATGCAAAGAAAACTGCTTGAAAGCTGTCTATTTGAAGCCATATCCCCATTAAACCCTGCGTACCTCACACAGCACCCTTCTTTGCTCCAGGTAATGTAACTTAACGAGGTTGGTTATATGCGCACGAGGGGGGAAGGAAAATGCCTACGACGACGCAGACCTCCCCCCGGTTCGACTTGCGGCAGGGGAAGGGGGTTGGGGGGTGGCTGCTTCGTCGTGGGGAATTTCCTTCCCCCTCGCATGCATACAACCGCCCTCGCTGCATAAACCACAAGAAAAATGTATTGTTCCTACCCGCCAAGGAAGTTACGGCACCTGTGTGGATAGGTGTGCTGTGCGGGGTAGGCAGGGTTTAAGGGCGATATGGCATGTGAAAAAGACAGTTTTCAAGCCCGTTTTATTCGAATTTCGTTGGTGATACACACTTGTTTTTTTTTTTTTTTAAAGAACACCCCCTTATTTTATTGCATTTTTGTGTTTTCCATTGACTTATAATGCATCTTTGTGAGGAAAAAAATTGATATCATTCATCGTTTTTGGCTGGAACTAAATTCATCTGTTGCATTTACCGGTCACCTTCTGACAACAACTTTGTCCAGCTCTTTGACTACCTTTCTGAAAAAACCGACTATCTCACTTCTGAATATCCTTCCTCCGAGGTCACTATTCTTGGTGACTTCAATGTCCATAATAAAGAATGGCTAGGATCTTCAAAAACCGATCCACAAGGGAGAGCAGCGGATGCCTTTGCGTCAGCAATTCTTTAGCCAATATGGTTCAGCAACCTACTTACTTTCCTCGTATCCCAACACACAGCTCAAATCCCTTGGATCTCCTTCTTGCTGCAAAACCTGAATGTTAGATATCAGTCACCGCCCCCCTTGGTCGCTCAGACCACGGCATGGCTACTGCTTCCTGCGCAATGCAACCCGAGGTCACACAGTCATCACACCCACGTATCGGTTGGCACCTACAACTCCGCAAACTGAGACGAAATGCGGGATTACTTTTCCTCATTTCCATGGGCGTCTGTCTGCTTCTCCCATCCTGACCCCTCTGATATCTCACAAAACGTCACCGAAATTATCCAAGCTGGCATGGAATTATTTATTCCACGTACACAGAAATCCTCTTCAGCCACTCAAAAACCCTGGTTCTCTAAATCCTGTGACAAGGCCAGACTTGAAAATGTCAAAGCTCACAAAACGCTTCTACACAATCCCAGTCAAGAAAACCGTCAATCATTTAACGACGCAAGAAACCGCTATGTCCGCATTCTTTCTGAGGCAAAAAAACTCGTTTAATAACCACATCAAAACAAAGCCTTCTTAAGCTCCAACGGCGGCAAACCCTTCTGGACTCTTCCTAAATCTATTGGGAATAATTTCTGCAAAAGCACGTTCCCACCTCTTGTCTCAGGGGATGAAATTGTTTCTACCGTCCTGGGCAAGGCTGAACTTTTTGCCTCGTTGTTCGCCGGCAATCTACTCTGAATCCACCTCCAAATGTTCAACCACCAACAGTCCCCAATATCACGCATAAAATGACGGATATCATTTTCAAAACTAAAGAGGTACGAAAGATGCTCTCTTCTCTTAATACCAGGAAAGCCTCTGGCCTTGACGAGATCCCAGCAATTGTTCTCAAAAAATGCGCACCAGAACTTGCTCCTGTCCTGACTCGTCTGTTTCAGATATCTTATAATAAAGGCATATTCCCTAGTAACTGGAAAACTACTCGAGTACAACCCATCCCCAAGAAAGGATCCAAAGCGCTTCCTAGCAACTACAGGCCTATTTCTCTCTTTCACTCGTCTCTATGTGATGGAAAAGTATATAAATACCAAACTACTAAAATTTCTTGAAAAAGACAGTGTAATCCACGACAGGCAGTATGGATTCCGTCAGCGCAGATCGACTGCCGACCTCCTTTCCTTTGTCACCCATTCTTGGAACAAGTCTATGGAACTACAAGATAAATCCCTGAATGTCGCTTTAGACATATCCAAAGCATTCGACCAGATCTGGCACGCAGCGCTGCTTAATAAACTTCCGGCCTATGGCCTACCACCAAAACTTTGTACCTGGACAGAAAATTTCCTTTCCAACAGGAGCATTTCTGTTGTTGTGGAGGGCCATTCCTCTAAACTGTATCCAATTAATGCAGGAGTTCCTCAAGGTTCAGCTTTAGCCCCTACTTTGTTTCTTCTCCACATCAATGACCTCCTCTCTAGCACATCCAACCCAGTTCACAGTTACGCGGACGACAGCACCCTCCACTCAAATATACAATATTTTAAGCCTGTCTCTTTAGCCCAGTTAGATGAGGATCGCAGACTCATGGAGGGTTCTGTCTCCGTGGATCTCCAAAAAATATTAGACTGGGGAAGTAGAAAGCTCGTACAATTCAACCCCACCAAATCTCAGTCTTGCTTTCTTTCTCATAAGAGATACACCAGCCCTAGACCCATCACAATGAACAACCAAGTTATTCAAAGTAATGAGTCCTTTTCTCTTGTTGGCATTTCTGTGGATCGAAATCTTAATTGGCACCAACATGTCACATCAATTGCAGAAGCGGCAGCTAAGAAATTAGGTTTCCTCTTCCGGGCTCGCAAATACTTTTCACCAGCTAATCTCTATACCTTATATACTTCACAAATAAGGTCAAACCTCGAATACTGCTCCCACATCTGGGGTGCAGCTGCCGCTTATACACTCGCTATCTTTTACTCCATTCAAAAGAGATCTATACGCCTCATCGGTGACCCTACCCTCACCCAAAGGCTGCCATCCCTTGCCCACCGACGTGCTGTTGGTGACCTATATCTCTCGGTCTCTTTTATAGATATCTGCACTGCTCAGAGGAGCTTTCCTTTATAGTTCCCCCACCTGCTGCCCCCAACAGATCTACCAGGGGAACAGAGCGAATTCACCCTTTTACTGTTCAGGTCACCAGACATAGAACATCTTGTTATGCCCGCTCTTTTGTCCCGACGACTTCTAAGTTGTGGAATTCCTTGTCGACAAATGTGTTTCCTTCTCCTCCGAACCTCCAAACCTTCAAGTCCAGAATTAACAAGTTGCCTCTTTCCTCCTTGTCGACACCCACGGTACGATAGTATTTAGGCTGTAAGCCCTCGTGGTGTGTTGTTGAAATTAAAAAAAAAGAAATGGAGACCCTGTCGTACGCCTCACAATGTTCTAGGAGGCTGGCTAACATAGCCGTATTACTTTATAGGTGTGTTCTCGCTGTAATTAGTATACCCTGCTGACGAGCTCTAATTAGAGCAAAACCGGTCAGCGGTTATGATTATGGTGAGAATACATTTAGCCTTACAAACTGGTTCAACTATATATTTACTTTTCAGAATGTAAAAGTATATTACGATAAACTAAAACTGTATGTTTGTGCCATGTGATGTTAAAAATTGTGCCGAAGCAGGTATCGGTATATGTATTTTGTGTTCGGTGTAGCGTATCCTTATGAACAAGGCATCCAGGCAACTTTATAACTCGGATACGACAGTTCGGAAGACCAATTACGTAGTAAAAGCTGGATAACGTTCTCATGTTGGTTTTATGGACTGGATGGATCATAGTCGACCGGTTTCGGGCAAGCCATTTCACCAACCATCCCGGTTAAGCGCCTCTTTATTAGCATTGATTGTCCCCATTACTCCACCAGTCTCAGCGGTTTTATGGGGCCTTCTCGCTGTAAATATCACATTAAAATCTCTGTTTCCGTAAATCAGAATATAATGCAGTTGTTAACTTTCATTTCGGCTTTTACGCAATGAAAATATCATCCCGCTGAATTGTCGGCGTCTGTGTTTCAGCCCTTTCAGAAAGTTTGTGATTGCTGTAATAATGGTGAAATGCCGCTGTTCAGTTCAGCGATTGTTATGAGGTCTAATGGATTTATAACTGTTGGATAATTGGTGTTATTTTGAGATTACAGTACTAAAAAGGTGGTAAACAAACACATTTCATCAGGAATTCAAACGGACTTATGATCCATCGCGCTTATTTTTTATAACACAATAATATTAGTTTATCTAATTTAGTGTAACATGTATATACTTAATATAGACACAGAGACTTTTGGGCTGGCTTTCAAGTTCAAGTTCTTTATTTCATTGGACATCACTACAATATTAAAAAGATACAAGGTGTTGAAGTTGAATTTCAAAAAATAAAATGATCCAATTTTTTAAAAAGTAGCACATATATTTTGCTGAAACTTCGCATGTGTAGGCTGTTATGGAAGGCGCGTATTCTACCACAACAATTGAATCGGCTAATTCAACAGTGGCGCGCGTACCCACATGTCATTGGTTATCCCTCAAGAAAAAAACGGGTACGCCGATGATATTTTTTTAAATTTTTTTATTTTTTGAATCTTACTTTCATTCTTGAACAAAATGACTCTCTTGATAATTTTCTGTACGAAGCTTATTTTACGAGTAAGCAATGAATCAGGTAAGTGTTTTAGAGCACAGTTCATGTTTTTGAACCAGTCGTTGTTTGCTAGAAAATCGCAATGATACACTTTTATCAGGCTTATAGTAATTTATTTATTACATTAAATGTTTAAAAATGCCTCCATTGGCCTGAATACACGCACGACATCTTTTTAATATGGAAAATTTAATGTCTTGAGGATTCATTGTTGCTTGAATATGACGAAAAGCATTATTTATCAGTTGATGTATCTGCTCTGGTGTATTTATTTGTTAACTGTAGACCAGTCGCTTAAAATCACCCTAAAGATAGAAGTCAAGTGGGTTTAAGTCCGGTGATCTTGCAGGCCAATGTATTGGTCCAGTTCTTCCAATCCATCTTTCATTATAATGTTCATGTAGCCATGTAACAACGTTTAGACTATGATGCGCTCGTGCACCGTCATGCTGGTACCACATTCTAGGAGCGCTAAGTACGAAGATCCATTTAAACGTTGTGGCAGGACTTCCATGAACAGTGACCCGTTAAAAATAGCACACTATAAATTAATGGAAAATCTATGTTGAAATGTGCGAGTCCTTGTTGCATGTGGATTTTCCAATGACCAGACATGCTCATTATGAGAATAAAAAATACCATTTCTTGTAAATGTTGATTCGTCAGACCAGAAGATTAGATTAGGGAATAAGATATTTTGATTGTTCATTTCCAACATCCATTCACAAAAGATTCGTCGATGCACATTATCTCCAGGTAGAAGGCAATGAACATTCTGTCGATGATATGGATGTAAGGCTTCTCGATGTAAAGTTCTCCAAACAAAGCTTTGAGAATATTGTAACTGCGTGGCAATCCTCCGAGTACTTGTAGAAGGTTTATCCATCACTGCATCCACCACTCTCTCTTCGTCTTCAAGTTGATGTTGTCTTCTACCATTAGCTCTAGCGTCAGGACGTTGTCCAATACCGCACTGCCGAAGTCTTGAAAACAATCGAGAAAAAACCCTTGGTGTAGGTTGACGGCGAGTGGGAAACCTACGTCGATATTCTCGACAAGCAGCTAGAGCATTTCCATCAGCATATCCGTAGATAAAAATTATATATGCATACTCTTCTGAGGTGTATTCCATTATAAGAAGTAAAAGAGTAGAAAATTTTGCAATTTTATAAAGTTTACCACTTACACCTATTCAAAATAATAACTTGTTAACCTAAACGTCAAGTGACACTTAATGACAACTTTGGCAAACCAGACTACTACTTACTGAAATACATTAAAGATAATCGTCGTACAAAAATTTATCAAGACATTGAATTTTCCATATCAAAAAGATGTAGTGCTTGTATTCAGGCCAATGGAGGCATAAAAGTGTATCATTGCGACTTTCTACCAAACAACGATTGGTTAAAAATCATGAACTGTGCTCTAAAACACTTACCTGATTCATTGCTTGCTCGACAAATAAGCGTCGTACAGAAAATTATCAAGAGAATCATTTTGTTGACGAATGAAAGTAGGATTCAAAAAATAACAAAATTAAAAAAATATCATTGGCGTACCCGTTTTTTTCTTAAGGGATAACCAATGACATGTGGGTACGCGCGCCACTGCTGGATTAGCCGATTCAATTGTTATGGTAGAATACGCGCCTTCCATAACAGCCTACACATGCGAAGTTTCAGCAAAATATATGTGCTACTTTTTAAAAAATTGGGACATTTTATTTTTTGAAATTCAACTTCAACACCCTGTATCTTTTTAATGAAGCATTATAAGAAATTGTTTTATAGGACATACCCTCTCAAAAATTGTTCAAAGAACATGGGGTTTCATTTTTGCTCACCACTTATGAATCACCCTGTATATGTTTATTTTATTTTTTTATTTATTTTTATTTATTTATGACATAAATTATACACGGTAAAATAGAAATTAGCGAAGGCTTGTGGCTGCACAAAATGTACCATTTTAAAGCTTAATATCTAAAGTAATAATTTTATCCAAAGTAGTGTTTAAAAACTGATTCGTCACAAAAACATCTTATTAAATAACAATACAACATAGTTCTTGAAATATCAAAAATGAGGACGCAGCAAGTGCGTTATGGAAGTGAATTTTCATAACAATGTTTTTAATAGCAAATATGTATCTCTAATGCAAGCAGGCATCAATTTGGTCACCGGTATAACCTCTATAGTAGAAACCATGTACCATATTTTATAAAAATAACTTGCTTGAAAATGTACAACAATTTTCCGAAAATAAACTTTAAATGTTTCCGAGAAAACTCGTCTCCTAGCTGACGAACCTTAGGTTAATAGCAAATTGAGTTATGGAATTTTGGAGCATTAAATGAAAATTCGCTACCAAAACGCACTTACTGCGTTTAGACTTTTTTTACAAACATGCATCATATTTCGATAAAAAATGCAAAAAGCAATTAAGAATGTTCAAAAAAAATTGTAGGTATCACTAACGACTTATGGGCCGCCCTCTGATGGTCAAAATAATTTTATAGGATGCAGCTCAAGACACCCTATAAGTAACACATACAATTTTTTCTCGTATCTTGCATAATAACAATGATATTGAGCTTTTCCGTAGAAATGCGTATATATGTAAACAGAAAGTGAACCGGATATGGATTCTAGGGAGCCTAGTTTGCCCTCATTTAAAGGAAACTTTTTAGAACTCAAAAGCCTCGATCTCCTCATTAACGAATATTTTCTACGAAAATTAGCTAAATATTATAGACCGTTAAACCATAAACTTAACTAAAACTACTGCAAGAGCATCAGAGAAAGTGTCTATTTGAAATGAATTTTCTGGAAATATTTTATTAAAATGAACGACAATGATGGTTGAAGCTGAAACTTAAGGGTTTGCAGAACACTCTTTACATAATCCGTATTTCTTTCAGGCTCTTTGCCTAAAAGTTGCCAATTTTGACGTTTCAAATCGCGACTCTTTACGTTTCGAAGAAAACCCCAATTTTTTTTCTTTAAATGTCTCTAACTTTTTGTCTTAAAACCTACAGATCTAAATTTTGGTAAATGGTTCACCCTTTATATATATATATATATATATATATATATATATATATATATATATATATATATATATATATATATATATATATATATATATATATAAAATTGAAAATGACCCTGGAGATGGTTTCTAGGGGGCCTAGTTCGCGCTCATTTTAAGCATTTTTTTCTAAATTTAAAAAGGATCTCCTCACTAGTGGTTATTTTTAAAGAAAATTTACTAAAACAGGCACTTTTGAAGCCACGGGAAAAGTCTACTACTTCATTAAGTTAGGGCAAGAACAAACAACCAGATGTGCTATTCAAATTGAATTAAGACTTAAAACTTTCATTCCTCTTTATTAGATTATTTTTTATACAAAAACTCGCTGAAAAATCCATCGCAATAACAACAATCTAATTAGATAACGGTAAAGTGAAATGAGATAAAAACAAAATTGATAAAAATTAAAGTGACTAAATAGGATTAGAACTCGTCATGTCGGATTCGACTATCCGATGTAGACAGCTCACCCAACTGTGCTATGCCGGACATATATGTACAAGCAGCTAGCAGGTATATCTCTCGTAATACATGTTAAGCGTCTAACGTTACTATTTACATAAAACAATTTTGACTTACAATGGATTTTTTGCTCATATTCTAACGAAATAAACTTAGACGCATATCTGGGAGCTTGTTAGTCATTTCTTGCCGTAATTTTCACTCATAATCCTACTTCTACCATAATTCTCAATTTTGACGTTTTAACTTTCTTCAATCATATTTAATTATTTAAAAATTAAGTTACCTCTAACTTTTTTATCTTTTAACATAGAGATCTATCTTTTAAAATATAGAATACTCTTTACGACAGAAACCAGCACACCAAATTTAGTTGCCCTTGCTTTGTGATTTCCAGAAATATATTATTTTTTTTTTGAAAAAAAAAACACAAAATTTTTCCAGGAAAACCTGGGCTGATTTTCCTGACTAACGAACTTGTCTAAGCCACTTGCAAAATGAAGGTATATACCAAATTTTATCAAAATCTGGCCATTATTTTTTGAGTGATATGAGAAACTGACCCTGGATATGGGTTCTAGGGGGCCTAGTTCGCGTTCACTTGAAGAATTTTTTTCAAAATTCAAAATTCGAGATCTCCTCATTAGTGAATTTTTTAAGAACATTCACTAAAACAATAAATAATTGAAAAGGGTAAATACTCGCCTACTGCATGAAAGCCATTTGTTGTCAAAAATTGCTTCAATTTAATTTTAAACTTTGAAACAGACGAACACTCCTTAATAATCACAGGTTTATTATACAAAATAGGGCTTACATACTCTGGGGCAATCCTAACAATATTAAGCCTAGCAACTGACGTATGTAAATTATTACAGATTCTTGTGTGAATACTATGATAATCTTTATTTGTAGTGCACTGACGAGCTCTAATAATAGCGAGACCGGTTGTGTTTCTAATTATCGTAAGAATACATCTATCCTTATATACATTGTCCCTATATTAGGGAAGAAAGTGTGCCAGGGTGTTACGGTTAGATTATCGCTTCCGTACCATTTTCGCCGAATTTATAAAACATCTAGGAAAGCTTTATTATTCAGTATATTATTTTTTAACAATTAATAACAAATGACTATCGAACTGGAAAGTTTTACGAAATTTTGCACTTATTCACCACAGTAGAACACCTCTAACCTTCCGAGAATATTTATTTTAAACGACAAATATTTTCCTTCGAGAACATCCTGAACAATAATAATAATAATAATAATAATAATAATAATAATAATAAAAATAATAATAATTTATTGTGTCCAACAGACCAAGTACAGGACTAATTACAGGACACTTACAAACTAATTAGCGAGTGAGATTACCATAAATTAACAATAACAAAACATTAATCCAAAAACAAACCTAAAACTACAACATTTCAATAGCTCTATGCAACAATGTACACAAACTGCTGCTAAATATATCACTACGTGAACAAATGATATTGAAAGTTTCACACATAACATATATTGGAGATCTTAACATAACAACAGTCCTAGCCTGATTATTATAAAATGACATATTATGCCGTTCACTCATCCTGGGAACATGGAAATTTATCTGCGCCAATAATTCCGGACAATCAATGACATTGTGTATCAGTTTATATAAAAACTTGATTGAGTCAACTCTTCTTAGCTTACACAGACTGACGAATTCAAAGTGCTCAAGCAAAACAGAATTTATGAACCTTCTCTGGACAGATTCGAGTGAGCTTATATGTACACCATAATATGGGCCCCAGACAAGAGATGCATATCGTAACTTGGAAAGAACAAAAGCACAATACAAAGCTTTGAGAGCACCAAAACATGTAAACGACCCACAGTTCCGCACTATAAATCCCAAAAACCTGTTACACTCGTTTACTATGGTATGCAAGCCTCCTCAAAAGGACAGAGTGATCGACACGGTCAAAAGCCTTCACAAAATCTGTGTAGACAACATCAATCTGACCCCCAGCATCAATGCCGTCTGAGGCCCACTGAGTGAAAACGGTCAAGTTTGTGACAGTTAACCTACCCCTCACAAATCCATGTTGACAGGGTGATATCAGTGTTTTCACAGAGTTGTAGATACCCTCGGATAGGACCATCTCGAAGATCTTAGCAAAAATGCAGAGTAGAGCTATCGGACGATAGTTGATGACCAAAGATACATCACCAGTCTTAAATATGGGTCATATACGTGCCAACTTCCAGATCGCAGGAAACCGACCAATGTTCAAACACAAATTAAATATGTAGCAAAGTGGAACAACTAAAATACCAGCGCAGTCTTTTACAAGGAAAGACGGAATCTGATCTGGGCCAGACGTCATTTTACTGCTTAATTTTTTTATAGCTCTTCGTGTCTCTTCCTCCGTAATTCTAGATAGGTGGACGTAATACTGATTAGGCTTTGAGTCAGACGCATTATTCTGTAAGTCAATTCTCCTGGCTGATGTATAAACACTACCAAAGAATGCAGCAAACGCATCAACTATTTGTTGTGAGCCAGTTGGCGCATCACCGTTATAATACATCTGACCCGGTATTCTTGTGCGTTTTCTTAAAATCATTTACATATGACCAGAAATTCTTAGGACAGTCAGTGATCGACTGCTGAGTGTCACACATATACCTCCTATATGCATTGCCAATCTGACGCTTCACCAAAATTCTCAATTCCCTAAGCCTTTGCAAATGATAGTCTGAACCACACCTTTTATAGTTTAACCAATGCTCATGTTTCAGTTTAATATTGGCTCTAATCTGATCCTTATACCACACAGGGTAGTTATATTTGCAATTCCTATAGACAGGCACGGATGCATCAAACACCCCATACAGTGTGTCATAAAACTTATCACATGCTTCATTGCAATCAAGATAGTCATACAGGAAAGACCAATCAACCCCGAGTAGTGCATCATACAATGCAACGTAATTAGCCTTTCTGAAATTATACATCTTCGGTACTCTACAAACATCAAATGACCTAAATGAACTATTCAAAGAAATATCAACAAACAAACAAGGATGATTTAGGTCTTCCCTCACCAAAGGCGTGAAACTTTACACTTCATATCCGAAAAAACTAAGTCCAGAATTCTTCCATTAACATTTTGTATTTCATTATATTGAGTGTAGCCGAAAAAACTAGCAACAATAAGTTTCTTACTATCTGTACTAGCATTAAGGTCACCTAAAAACAATACATTATCCCCAAACAGTTCACTCACGTGCTAAAGAGTTTCGAAAAAATTTCATAGTCATCCAACGTGACCTGTCGAGGCACATAGATCACACAAACAACCATACTACACGATTTAAATTTACATCTGCAGGCAAGAAAGTCAATAGATGGTACAAGGTTGTTCAATATACCCACTTCAGTTACTTTGCACACAACAGGTGTTCGCACGGCAACCAGAACACCACCCCCACGGGAAACATTCATAGCATCCACACGCCTATCCCGACTAAGAACTGCATACCCATCAGGAAACCACTCATCACTTGACATATCATCCGTTAGCCATGTCTCGGTTAGAGAAATAATGTCAAACTTACAATTGCTCACAGAAGCATAGAATTCATCGACTTTAGTTCGTAAGCCACGCACATTCTGATAACAACACTTAATGTTACATGATGATACATTATGTACGCTGGACACATCTACATGTTTAAATCAGTCTTAACAATCTTTAGAACACCATGAATATATTTTATCTTGATGTTGTTCTCCCCTTCTGTTTTCCGCTCATCAAGTTTCTCACGTACACCCCGGTAATACGGTAAAGCGCTATAAATACAAATTCTGGGAATGTCAAAGTTAAATGCGCACTTCTCTTACTGTAAGATACAGATTAGTTATTCATTTTAACAGCTGACCAAAGGAGTATCAACCTTAAGTCAAGATAAAGTCACGTGGATTTGACGTCTGTCCAGTTTTTTCTATGGTTCGAGAACTGCGAACAAGACAAATCAATACTTTAACGGGGAAAGGTCATGGTATTCTCTATCCTCATCTTTCAAGTTGCTTAAGTCAATAAAAGACAAAGACAGACTAATTAATTTTTTGTTGAGATCCGACGTCTGGAATACCAGTCAGTGGCATTTTAAATTCACTGAAGAGAGAAATTCGTTAGTTGAAGTCTCCAAACAACGGCTGGCACGTTTCCATTTGAATCGTGTGTGGAGCTCTAAATTGAAAATGGACCAATAACATGCTAGTATTTTCCCGCTGCTAAGACATAACCAGAGAGATCGGAGAGACGCGATTCAGAATTGTTCTCGGACAAGTTGAGTGAACATTTCAGTCTAAGTCACAGCAAAGCAGGCGCTGCCAGTTAATATTTATCTTTATCGTTTGTTATTTGTTTGCGTCTCATCTCGAAAAAAGGCTATGGTGAGGAAACCTTTCTTTAATATAAACCTGCATGATTTAAAGGAAATTATCTTCTGCTTATGTAGAGGCCTTAGGTCACTGGTCAATTTAATTGGATGCTTGGGGCACTGGTCAAGTTAGTTGGATGCTTAGGGCACTGTATGTTTAGGTACTAGTCAGCCCATCTGAATCTTTGAGCTTTTTTCTTTAGCCTAATTGAGTTTCTAAAACCTGCTACTAATCTATCGGTTTGAATCACTAAATCCTGAATACAGGGTGATAGTTAAATTTCTGAATTACTGGTCGAACTTGATGGTCTTCGTTACAATCAATGGTTAATTAATTGCGGGAAGAATGCTGTTATTGTGTTGCAGTCCTGATCACAGGTGGACCACCTTCGCTGCCTAGGCTTGGTGGGTGTTCTTTACGGTTAACCCAAGTGATGAGGAAATGCGAAGAAACAAGTGAGTTCTCTTTTCTTTTGCTCTTTGCGAAGAACTGAAATTTTAATAACTCTAATCATGACTAAAGGTCAAGGTATAAGGCCATTTTAAATCTAGCCTAAATGTAATCAATTCAGCATTTTTATGACTGCCTATTTTGTGTGACATTGCTATGGTTTTCATCATGTAAACATAAGTTTTTTCTAACAGACTAAGTAAGACTCAGTAAGAAGTACGGCTTACTCCTTTTCTTCAATTCTGATTATGAAATTCAACGTAACGCGAGATAACAATAGCCAACTCATACAATGTATATAAGAAGTACAGATCCCGATTCAACACCCAAGGTCGCTGACGAATGGGTTAATTAATAGCAGCGCAATTAGAAGAATAGACTATTCATAGATGGGTAAACAACTAGACCTTCAACTCAGCAACCAGGCACCTGCCAAGATCACCTTTAAAACAGCCACCTAGTGTGAAAACCGCCTCTCGGTCCACGCCCCATCAGAGACTATATATGGAAGTTACCAGACCACGTACGGACATTCCTACATTGTTATTGCTTGAGTCTCTTTTAAGTTGTCATAATTTATCTTAATCATTTTTGTTATTATTCATAAGTATTTTGTGTAACTATAATCAATAAATTCTTTTAAAAATTCAAGTGTGTTAACAAAAAAGTTAACTCGCGACCCACCCGTTATTTGTTATTCTTTCCGGGTGATCGAATTTTATGTGTCCACTTCTATGACGAGAATCTTACTGGGGAAAGTTATTTAGAAATATTGAGGACTGTTATTCAACCACAATTAGTTGGAATGTCAGAGATGAAAAGGATCAGACATGGTACCAGCAAAATGGCGCGTCACGAAACAGTACCAGAGCTGTTAGTGATGCACTGGAAGGAATGTTTTCTGGCAGGTGGATAGCAAATAGAGGTCCTTACGTCTGGCCCCCATGTTCTCCGGACTTTTCACCCCTACAATACCTTATTTGAGGATTCATAAAGAATGTAGTGTATGGACATCCGGTTGCGACTAAGGAGGATATGATCAGACGAGTTCGAGATGCTTTTGCGTTGCTAACATCAAACCAGATGGAGCAGGCCATGGCTGAAATAGTTCAGCGAGCAAACAAGTGTTTGCAACAGCAGGGGCATGTCTTCAAGCATTTATTATAATATGCATACATATAATTTTTTCATATTTCAGTGTTCAATTGTTTGAGCTTTATTTTTGTCTTTAATTTGTTTCGTTGTTTAGTCCAGTTAGTTTGTTTGTTTGTTGACCAACTGATTCACTGTGTGGTAAGTTTCTAATGACGGCATCAATAGTTTCAAGGCAAGGTGGAGGAAAGTCTACATATGGTTCTGCAAATACACATGTTCTTGCTAACATTCGTAACACGTTCTCCGAACTTTTCACCCCTACACTACTTCATTTAGGGATTTGTAAAGAATATAGTGTATGGACATCTGTTTGCGACTAAGGAAGATATGATCAGACGAGTTCGAGATGCTTTTGCGTTGCAAGCCATCGCTGAAATAGTTCAGTGAGCAAACAAGTGTTTGAAACAGCAGGGGGATGTCTTCGAACATTTATTATAATATGTATACATAACAGTTTTTCATAGTTCAGTGTTTAATTGTTTGAATTTTATTTTTGTTTTTAATTTGTTTCGTTGTTTAGTTCAGTTAGTTTGTTTATTTGTTGACTAACTGATTCACTGTGTGGTAGGTTTCTAATAACGGTATCAATAGTTTTAAGGGAAGGTGAAGGCAAGTCTACATATGGTTCTGCAAGTACACATGTCCTTGATAACATTCGTGAGCATTCTCCCTGAATTAGTAGCAGATTAATAAAGTCCTAATTTGAGTACATCCTTTTTTTTTAGGTCAAACTGAATTTTTGTGCAGAAAAATAAAGTTAGTTGTATTACTCAACTCAAAACATAACTGTCAAACTGAGAATTTGGTTACTGTTCAAGTTTGCTGTTTTCCATGGCACTCTACAGCAACCATAATACATACCCATATTACATATTTCGAAGCTGAATATCTCAATAACAGTACGGTTTGTGTAAAGTAAATGATTAACAAAATTCGAAAAGTAGTGAAAGTTCTTGCCAATGGCTTATAATGTACAGGGTGATCCATTTGAAAAAAACGAGATACCCGCGCCTATGGGTTTTTTATCAGCCTGTAGACAAAGATCAATTTGTCGGAAGATTGTGTGTACTTAAGTTAAAATATACAATACTGAGACAAATTACACATAACAAAGAACTTCCAATTTTCATCAATTAATAAGATACAGAGCGTTGAAAATGACATATTTTTGTAATAAAAATGACCATATCTCGTTGAGCACTTAGTATAAAGCAGCAAAACTGTATATTGGGAGAATCGTCAAGATCAGCTGTATCGGAATCTGGAATAATATATAGGATGTTTCATTTAAAATACGCGAGTTGGTGTCCACTTCCGGTATAACGGAAAGTTGCAGGATGTTCTAAATATATTTTTAAAATATATTTTTAAAATGATACACTTGTGCTGCCCCTTTTTACTGAAGTTTTTGGTAAATATTATCAACTCCTGTATTCTTGCGTGCTATTTCCCGGACTTGTGGAAGCGAGCAATTGGTATACCCATTCCAAAGGTTGAGACACCTAAGGACTACAATGACCTCAGAATTTTGAGCATTCTGCCAATCTTTTCAAAGTTATTTGAGAAGATCATATTTAGGCAACTAAGGCAAAACTAAGATAACATACTGCCGGAGGTCCAGTCGGGTTTTAGAAAGGACTACAGCTGCACAACTGCTCTTGCGTCCATCAATGACGACATAATAAATGCAACGGACAAAGGTCTTATTACTGTACTGATACTTCTTGACTATAGCAAAGCGTTTGATACAGTATGTCATGAGACTATGATTGCGATTCTGAAAAGTGTGGGTCTTCAGGACGAGGCATTAAAGCTGCTGAGAAGTTTTTTTCAATCACGTACACAATGCATAAGGGTTGGAGGAGTTTTATAGAATCCCTCGGAGATGCTGCAGGGCTTGCCGCAGGGATCTATACTTTCACCTCTTCTGTTTACGATATATACCCACAGGTTTCCTGATTACCTTAAGCATATGAAAATACACATGTATGCTGACGATATTCAGGTCTACTGTTCATTTCCTAAAAATAAGTTGACAGAAGTGTTGATTGAGATCAACGAAGACCTGGAAAACTTAAGAAAGTTTTCAGAGATGCACTCTCTGCATTTGAATCCAAAAAAGACGAATGCAATAATTTTCGGTTACGATAGACATGTACAGGAAATAAAAAACGATGTGGTGCTATGGATGGGCACTGACATTATACCAATCGTAGAGTCGATTCGGAACTTAGGATTGGTAATGGATAACACCTTTAGATATCGCGCACATGTCTCGCGTTGTTTGCGTCGTGGATATGGGGGATTGAGACTTTTGTACCCTCACAGGCAATATATACCTACACAGATTAAAAAATCTCGGGACGCAGCAAGTGCGTTATGGTAGTGAATTTTCATAGAAATGATCTGGCGCAAAATATTTTATTATAACTTTTGTTTCTTGTAACATAGAAATCTAAATTTTGGTGTATAGTTTACTTTTTATATCGTAAACCTACCTAACAAATTTGGTTATCATAGCTTTTTTATTTTTTAAGATAAAAAATTTTTTCAAATGAAAACTCAAAATTTTTTCAGAAAACCTCGTCCGATTTTTCTGATTAACGAACTTATCAAAGCCATTTACAAAAGGGAGGTACATGCCAAATTTTATTAAAATCGGCTTATTATTCTTTGAGATAAGAAATTTTTTCGGATGAAAACTCAAAATTTTGCCGGAAAACCTCGTCCGATTTTCCTGACTAACAAACTTGTCAAAGCCATTTACAAAAGAAAGGTACGTGCCAAATTTTATTAAAATCGGCTTATTACTTTTTGAGATAAGAATTTTTTTCGAATGAAAACTTAAAATTTTCCCGGAAAACCTCGTCCGATTTTCCTGACTAACGAACTTATCCAAGCCATTTACAAAAGAAAGGTACATGCCAAATTTTATCAAAATCGGCCCATTATTTTTTGAGTTATCGGTGTGATACATATATATATATATATATATATATATATATATATATATATATATATATATATATATATATATATATATATATATATATATATATATATATATATATATATATATATATATATATATATATATATATATATAATATATATATATATATATATATATATATATATATATATATATATAAACATATAAAAATTGAAACTGACCCCGGATATGGGTTCTAGGGGTCCTAGTTCCCGCTCATTTGCAAAAATTTTTTCAAAATTCAAAAGTCGGGATCTCCCCATTAGTGAATTTTTTCTACGAAAATTCACTAAAACACCTGTGTGAAATATTAGTGTTATCACAAATAAAATATTGTGCAGAAGTATTCTCATGCTGTTTGGATGTGGAGACTATGGGGAGGGTGCAGAGGCTTCAAAACGCCTGTTTAAGATATATCTATAACATTCGAAAATTTGAGCACATCTCCCATAAGCTCAGGGAGGCACAATGGCTGGACATGAGGGATAGATTTCTATTGCAGAGATCATATTTCTACCATGGTATCATCAGAAAGGGGGCGCCGTCTTACCTTTGTAGGAAAATTAGGTATCGCACCGATATACATAATGTGAATATCCGAAGAAAGAATCTTCTCTCTATACCAGCTTTCAAACTTGCTCTATATCGACGATCTTTCTCATACGATGTCTGCGAGACTTATAATAGAATACCAAATCATATAAAAGAAATGACCATAAGTAAATTTAAGAAACACATGTTTCGGTGGATGCTTGATTAGCAGGTGTTAAATACAGGAGAAATAATATGTGGGTAAGTGGTGGGAGATTCTGGGTATGATTGCGCGAAAGTTTTATGCATACGTGCATATGGGGCTGTGTAGCGGTGTTGGAGTGCATGAAGGTAGATGTCTGAATATATGTATGTGTGTGTGGGAGTCTTTACGTATGTTGTGAGAATGTTTTGAGCGTATGATGGGCGTGGGGGCTGGGTGGGTATGTGGGTGTCCTTGGGTGTGGGCAGGTGAGTGTATAAGTGTATGAGTGTGAGACTTTATGTGAGAGATTGGGAGTTTTTGGTTATGTGGGCGAGTGTTTTAAATGTACGTTGCGTACAGAGGCTGTGTGAGCAGTGAGCAGGTGGATGTGCATGGACACGTGAAGATAACACCTTTAATGTATGACTATGTGAACGCGTGTGGATGTATAGGTACGTCTGAGTGTCGCCCTGACATGGATCGCTTATAATTTACTTCGTTTTCTTCAAATTGGGGCTCAGAAAGGTAAATGGCTTGCCACTAATAATTTAATAGGGTTCAAGTGGTAGAACAGCGGATACTACGGTATCGGGCTGAACTTCGCCCTAAGATTTGTTTTGTTTTAGTTAATATGAAAATTTACTTATTGTATATGCTCATGTGAAAGACGACAAAACAAATAAAGGAATTATTATTATTATTATTATATTAGATGGATCGGGCATATTGGAAAACCTTATATTACAAATTTCCAAATCGGTCTAGTTTTTTCAAACCGTCTAATAGAAACACGTAAATAATCACCCTCTATATATTGCTATGTTATTTTTGGTTTAGCACTTTTAGTTGTAGAGCATAAGATTTCAATTTGCGTCTTTATTTTAAAACGCTAATATTGATGATCCTGAAATGATGCCAAAAATTGTTTACTTACTGCTGTGTTTTTAAATTTTTCTCTCATCTCATGGGTAGGGTTCTGTGCTCGGGCTAGCATTTTTGTTTGATATATCTTATTTATAAATTATAATACTCCTGAGTGTTTGGAGTTTCAAAAAATATTATATATAATTGGGTTCTTTTGATTTTACTTTTAATTAACGGTGAAAAATAGCCTTACTTTATCATATAACTAGTATTTGTTTGATTTGAGGTCAAAATTAAACAGATTATGTAAGTACAATCTAGTATGTTTTATTTATGATTAATTAAATTCACAAATTTTCATTAAAAAACATAGCTATATCAAATTTATCATCGCTGATTGTCGATAAATCAATACAAATCAAATTTATTTACAACAATTAATTACCTAACTATGAGCTAGTGATTCGGCCTTTATTTGATATCCCCCTTAGTGGGCTAAAGATACATTAAAATCATCAATGGGACTGAAAAATTCTTACAAACTTATCACACTATAGAAAAAAAGTCTGCACATTTATTACGTTAAAGTTCACAAAACGACTTACTGAAAGATTCTTCCATTTGATGTGTACTAATTGCTTTCCATTTGATCTACTGTTTGGATTTTGTAGCTTCCCTGTGATTACTAATTATTTTCCATTTTATTGAAACGGTCTCAACGAATCGTGTACCAGATACTCATATTTCTTTTTCCCATTTCAAACTGAATATGATTTTATTATGAAGCACTTGTCTTCTTGCTTAATTCTCAACTTCCATATTTACAGTGTCGCCGTACGTCAACGAATGAAGTTTCACTTCCCGCAGTTCTTTTACAATTCGTCCTCTCGTCCTGTCGCCGTTTCCTTAAATGACTACCTGTGTTACAAAAAATCTTTTCTCGCTGTACCTGGGTAAAACAAAGTTCATAGGCCTTGCATTTTCCCATTGTCCAACTTCTTGTTCGTTGCACTTATTGGAAACAACCACACACAAAAAACTATCCCTATTAACTAACACTGCGTGTCTTTTCTTATAATTGGTAACTGACAAAAACGTATTTGAAACTTAATACTATACATTTATTTACTGTCTAAGGATAAAATAAAAATCATTATATTCTGCTAAAACTCTATAAATAAAAACAAGGCTATTGTTCTATTGTATTCCAACGACTTTTGCTTAGTGAACTTAAAATGTACTACATGTAAAAGAAATCATTGTTCTGTATTCTTTTACCTGTTATGCTATTCCTTATTTAAACCTAAAATATATTACCCTCTCAATTATACAGGGCATTTAAATATTAGGACGTATCAATTTAATGTACATGGCCCGTTTTACTCCACAACAAAATGTTTCTACTTTTCTGACATATTTGCTATCTATAGCAATATATATATATATATATATATATATATATATATATATATATATATATATATATATATATTGCACACTGACTGTGCGCCGATTCCGAACGCGATTGTTATATTTGCGATTTTTGTCGTTAGTAGATATATTTCATAGTGTTCCATATTACCTCATATAGGTATTTCATATTACCTGACCATTTTTTCGCCAAACCGAAATGCAGTTTTTTTCAATAATACAAAATATTTTTTATTTTTGTATTTTTCTTAAAGTTTGTTACCTGAATTTTGTCAAATAAGTGGCCATGCCACTAGCGTTTTTTAGTGAATTTTCTTTAAAAAAAATCACTAATGAGGAGATCCCGACTTTTGAATTTTGAAAAAATTTCTTCAAATGAGCGCTAATTAGGCCCCCCAGAACACATATCCGGGGTCAGTTTAAATTTTTATATGTTTATATATATATATATATATATATATATATATATATATATATATATATATATATATATATATATATATATAACATTTCAACTGACCTTGATTTTGATTCTAGGGGTCCTAATTCGCGCCCATTTGAAGAAATTTTCCAAATATTTTATCATCAATACCTCTCTATTTATAAATGTTCTTATTAAGAATTAACTAAAAAATCATCAAGCGTATATAAAAGAGAAATAATAATGGCGTAATGCAAAGACAAGTAGAGGCCATGAGTATTTTTTTTGTATTTGCTTATTATATAGCGAACACCATTTTTATATTCGGAGGTCAATTTTGACACCCCCTCCCCTGCAACAGTTTTAGTTTTATTAAGTTTTATTCAATTAATGATATAAAGATTGCAATATTAAATATTTAACAGGTGAAGCTTGTTTCTGTAATCACGGTTTTAAATGTCACAAAGCACAATAGAGTAGTTTGTTCTTTTAGGGTCATATATCCTCTTATCTACAATTTAAATACATGAATATTAGATGGTATTAGATGGTCATAAAAAGAGGCCCATATGGCCCAGTTGCAACATACAAGAGAGTACTGGGGACACTAATACATGCTAATTTAAATTTGATAAAATCAGTGAATTTTATCAAACGATATTTAAATGCACCCTCCTCTTTATATTAGATGCATTAAGCCCTCTCATAATGTAAACCTATACATATGTACTTACTTGTTTTGCTTTATACTATTCATTCTTTAACTAAATTAATATTCGCAATGTCTGGTGCCTAACATATTTATGTTCACAGTACAAGATGAGGAAGAGTTGACCGTTTATTTCACATTTTAGTGAATTCACTAATGAGGATCCTGACCTTTGAATTTTGAAGAAAATTCCTTCAAATGAGCGCGAACTACGCCCTCTAGAACCCATATCCAGGGTCAGTTTCAATTTTTGTATGTTTATATACATATATATATATATATATATATATATATATATATATATATATATATATATATATATATATATATATATAACTCCGCAAACTGGGACGAAATGCGGGATTACTTTTCCTCATTTCCATGGGCGTCTGTCTGCTTCTCTCATCCTGAACCCTCTGATATCTCACAAAACGTCACCGAAATTATCCAAGCTGGCATGGAATTATTTATCCCTCGTACACAGAAAACCTCTTCAGCCACTCAATAGCCCTGGTTCTCTAAATCCTGTGACAAGGCCAGACTTGAAAAGGTCAAAGCTCACAAAACGCCTCTACACAATCCCAGTCAAGAAAATCGTCAAGCATTTAACGACGCAAGAAACCGCTATGTCCGCATTCTTTCTGAGGCAAAAAACTCGTTTAATAACCACATCAAAAACAAAGTCCTCTTAAGCTCCAACGGCGGCAAACCCTTCTGGACTCTTGCTAAATCTATTGGAAATAATTTCTGCAAAAGCACGTTCCCACCTCTTGTCTCAGGGGATGAAATTGTTTCTACCGCCCTGGGCAAGGCTGAACTTTTTGCTTCGTTGTTCGCCGGCAATTCTACTCTCAACCCACCTCCAAATGTTCAACCACCAACAGTCCCCAATGTCGCGCATAAAATGACGGATATCATTTTCAAAACTAAAAAGGTACGAAAGATGCTCTCTTCTCTTAATACCAGGAAAGCCTCTGGCCTTGACGAGATCCCAGCAATTGTTCTCAAAAAATGCGCACCAGAACTTGCTCCTGTCCTGACTCGTCTGTTTCAGATATCTTATAATAAAGGCATATTTCCTAGTAACTGGAAAACTGCTCGAGTACAACCCATCTCCAAGAAAGGATCCAAAGCACTTCCTAGCAACTACAGGCCTATTTCTCTCCTTTCAGTCGTCTCTAAAGCGATGGAAAAGTATATAAACACCGAATTACTAAAATTTCTTGAAAAACACAGTCTAATCCACGACAGGCAGTATGGATTCCGTCAGCGCAGATCGACTGCCGACCTCCTTTCCTTTGTCACCCATTCTTGGAACAAGTCCATGGAACAACACGGTGAATCCCAGATTGTTGCTCTAGACATATCGAAAGCATTCGACCAGGTCTGGCACGCAGCGCTGCTTAATAAACTTCCGGCCTATGGCCTACCACCAAAACTCTGTATGTGGACAGCAAATTTCCTCTCCAACAGGAGCATATCTGTTGTTGTGGATGGCCATTCCTCTAAACTGTATCCAATTAATGCAGAAGTTCCTCAAGGTTCAGCTTTAGCCCCTACTTTGTTTCTTCTAGCACATACAACCCAGTTCACAGCTACGCGGACGACAGCACCCTCCATTCAAATATACAATATTCTAAGCCTGTCTCTTTAGCCCAATTAGATGAGGATCGCAGACTCATGGAGGGTTCTGTCTCCGTGGATCTCCAAAAAATATTAGACTGGGAAAGTAGAAATCTTGTACAATTCAACCCCACCAAAACCAAGTCTTGCTTTCTTTCTCACAAGAGATACACCAGCCCTAGACCCATCAAAATGAACAACCAAGTTATTCAAAGTAATGAGTCCTTTTCTCTTGTTGGCATTTCTGTGGATCGAAATCTTAATTGGCACCAACATGTCACCTCAATTGCAGAAGCGGCTGCTAAGAAATTAGGTTTCCTCTTCCGGGCTCGCAAATACTTTTCGCAGGCTAATCTCTATACCTTATATACTTCACAAATAAGGCCAAACCTCGAATACTGCTCCCACATCTGGGGTGCCGCTGCCGCTTCTACACTCGCTATCCTGGACTCCATTCAAAAGAGAGCTATACGTCTCATCGGTGACCCGACCCTTACCCAAAGGCTGCCATCCCTTGCCCACCGACGTGCCGTTGGTGACCTCTCTCTCTTTTATAGATATCTGCACGGGCACTGCTCAGAGGAGCTTTCCTCCATAGTTCCCCCACCTGCTGCCCCGAACAGATCTACCAGGGGAACAGAGCGAATGCACCCTTTTAGTGTCCAGGTCACCAGACATAGAACATCTTGTTATGCCCGTCTTTTGTCCCGAGGACTTCCAAGTTGTGCAATTCCTTGCCGCACATGTTTTTCCTTCTCCTCCGAACCTCCAAACCTTCAAGTCCAGAATTAACAAGCTGCCTCTTTCCTCCTTGTCAACACCCACGGTACGATAGTATTTAGGCTGTAAGCCCTCGTGGTGTGTTGTTGAAATTAAATATATATATATATATATATATATATATATATATATATATATATATATATATATATATATATATATACAGGGTCGCTGATAAGTCTGGAAACGGTCGATTATCCGGGAAAAGATACAAGGTGTCGAAAAAAGTTTTATACAAAAGTTTTTGGGTTCTTCAATGTCTACTAGGCGGTGATAATTTTATTTATACAGGGTTGGTCATACAGGCGTGGCACACCAATATTAATTTCACTTAAACTTGCCATTTTGCACAAAACTGTTGACACTAAATTACTAATGTTTCAAAACTGTTGACACTGAATGAATGTTTGACATTCGTTGTCCTGGAAACATTTTAAAACAAAAGAATAATACTGCGTTTCTTATGGGCATCTTATCTTATCTTGGGATTCCAAACAATGTTAAAAACATCGCAACCGGTTCTTTTCACACTCACAGATTGTTTTCAAGAGATATTCTACTTTTCATTTATTTTTGTTCTTCATCCAATAGATTTTAAAAACAATAGCGTTTATTTTTATTTATTTTTTTACCCGGAAACGATTGAGTTTATGTACGTCATGCTTCTGATAAATGTTGTTCAAAATTAAGAGAAGGATTGAAATATCGAATAATATATAGGGTGTTCCATTAAAAAAAAATTAATATTGGTGTGCCACGCCTGTATAAATAAAATTATCACCGCCTAGTAGACATTGAAGAACCCAAAACTTTTGTATAAAACTTTTTTCGACACCTTGTATATTTTCCCGGATAATCGACCGTTTCCAGACTTATCAGCGACCCTGTATATATATATATATATATATATATATATATATATATATATATATATATATATATATATATATATATAGTAGAGTCGGGGATTATGAAATATATCCGGTAATATGGAATACCATACTTTTGACAAAACTACTAGTGCCATCTATGATCAGTTGCTATAATTTCAAGACAATGAGTTGAAACTTCTTCCACAAGAGTGCTTAGTCTATGTTCATTAAGCGTTTGGTTGTTCTAACAGTTGATGTGACTTCGGTGCGCACGATATTTTTAGGTAAGTGCATTACATTTCAAACATTTGTTAATGTGATCTTATTTAATATTATTGTTTAATTAAGTAGATGAATGATGTATTGAAGCTTTAATATAGGTATGCAGCTCATTTTAGATAACTTGTATTTTTTTCGGCTTAACCTCAAAATTAGTATATATATTCCATATTACCCGACTCAAAAATTGATATTCAAAAATTAGTTTCTCTTACAGACATACCCCAAACGACGAAAACAACGAAAAAAATGCCACAACTACATCGCCACAACGTAAGAAGTGGAACGAGGAAGATATGAAAAAAGCAGTGATGGCAGTTATAAGCAAAAGAATGGGTTATTTGAAGGCATGCAAAACATTCAATGTGCTTCGTGCCACCCTTTTCAGGCTCTGTAAGAAGGATTGTGCTGCTGCTGACGTATGCCAAACAAAACTAGGGAGAAAACCTATATTGCCAGATCATCTGGAAAAGGAGTTAGTACAGTATTGCCTGGTAATGGAGAAAATCTTTTACGGATTAACCGGCCGGGATGTTTGTAATCTCGCATTCCAGTTAGCTAGGAGAAACAACATCCCAAATTGCTTCTCATTACTTAAAAAAAACGGCCGGAAAGGATTGGCTAAAACGTTTCAGATTAAGGCATGAGGACGTGTTAAGCCTACGAAAGCCAACGGGAACGTAGTTTTCACGAGCACTAGGCTTTACAAAAAAAAACGTTGACGAGTTTTTTGATTTGTTAGAGAAAGAAATGGAAGAAAAAACTTTTCAGCTAACCAAATATTGGACGTCGATGAGAGTGGTCGTAGCATAGTTCAATCAAAATGCCCTGACGTTTTTTCTCAAAGAGGAAAGCGGCAAATAGGAGCGCTGACATCTGCAGAGCGTGGGTCTCTGACACTTGCGGGTTTTTTTTTAATTTCAACAACACACCACGAAGGCTTAGAGCCTAAATACTATCGTACCGTGGGTGTCGACAAGGAGGAAAGAGGCAACTTGTTAATTCTGGACTTGAAGGTTTAGAGGTTCGGGGGTGAAGGAAAAACATGTGCCGGCAAGGAGTTCCACAACTTGGAAGTCCTCGGGACAAAAGAGCGGGCATAACAAGATGTTCTATGTCTGGTGACCTGGACAGTAAAAGGGTGCATTCGCTCTGTTCCCCTGGAGGATCTGTTGGGGGCAGCAGGTGGAGGAACTATGGAAGAAAGCTCCTCTGAGCAGTGCCCATGCAGATATCTATAAAAGAGAGAGAGGTCACCAACGGCACGTCGGTGAGCAAGGGATGGCAGCCTTTGGGTAAGGGTAGGGTGACCGATGAGACGTATAGCTCTCTTTTGAATGGAGCCCAGGATAGCGAGTGTAGAAGCGGCAGCAGCACCCCAGATGTGGGAGCAGTATTCGAGGTTTGGTCTTATTAGTGAAGTATATAAAGTATAGAGATTAGCTGGTGAAAAATATTTGCGAGCCCGGAAGAGGAGACCTAATTTCTTAGCAGTCGCTTCTGCAATTGATGTGACATGTTGGTGCCAATTGAGATTTCGATCCACAGAGATGCCAACAAGTGAAAAGGACTCATTACTTTGAATAACTTGGTTGTTTATTGTGGTGGATCTAGGGCTGGTGTATCTCTTATGAGAAAGAAAGCAAGACTGTGATTTGGTGGAGTTGAATTGTACAAGATGTCTACTTCCCCAGTCTAATATTTTTTGGAGATCCGCGGAGATAGAACCCTCCATGAGTCTGCGATCCTCATCTAGTTGGGCTAAAGAGACAGACTTAGAATATTGTATATTGGAGTGGAGGGTGCTGTCGTCTGCGCAACTGTGAACTGGGTTGGATGTGCTACAGAGGAGGTCATTGATGTGGAGAAGAAACAGAGTAGGGGCTAAAGCTGAACCTTGAGGAACTCCTGCATTAATTGGATACAGTTTAGAGGAATGGCCATCCACGACAACAGAAATGCTCCGGTTGGAGAGGAAATATGCTGTCCATGTACAGAGTTTTGGTGGCAGGGCATAGGCCGGTAGTTTATAAAGCAGCGCTGCGTGCCAGACCTGGTCGAATGCTTTGGATATGTCTAGAGCGACAATCTGGGATTCACCGTGTAGTTCCATAGACTTGTTCCAAGAATGGGTGACAAAGGAAAGGAGGTCGGCAGTTGATCTGCACTGACGGAATTCATACTGCCTGTCGTGGATTAGACTGTGTTTTTCCAGAAATTTTAGTAATTCGGTGTTTATATACTTTTCCATTGCTTTAGAGATGACTGAAAGGAGAGAAATAGGCCTGCAGTTGTTTTGTGTATGAGCGAGAGTGGTAATTATGTGCCCCCTTTGCTTATATTCCCTCGTAAGAATTGATAAAGAAGGGAGCTCCACCTGGAAGTCTTTTTGCCTTCCATCCATCAGGTTGAATTCAAACTGACATATTCACGCAATGGTTCAATCATTTCATAGATTATGTAAGATCAAGTGCTGAAAACCTCGTACTTTTCATTTTAGACGGGCATCACAGCCACACAAGAAACTTAGATGTTATTGTGGCTGCTAGGGAAAACCACGTAACTTTATTGTGCTTACCGCCACACACAACGCACAAGATGCAGCCGCTCGACAAATCCGTAATGGGGTCTTTGAAAACTTACTACAATGAAGAAATTCGCCAATTTTTAAGGCAAAATAATCGTCCAATATCTCATTTTGACATCAGTGACTTGCTTGGTAAAGCTTATTTGAAGATCCAAACTGGCGAAAGGGCAGTCAATGGATTCCGACAAACGGGCCTCGTTCCAGTAAATAGAAATATTTTTAATGAAGAGGATTTTCTAGCGGAAGAACACAAAAATGAAGAAGCGCTTATTGAACATGAAAATCAGTTAAACCCTCCGCGTGACCAGGGAGATGCCGATGAGGGGCAAATGGATAAACAGTTTTACCACAACACATTGCTCCTATTCCTGTTCTTAAAAAACGACAAAGCACAAGAGGCCAAAAAGCGGGAACAGCCAAAATTTTGACTACAACCCCAAACAAAAATGAACTGATAGAGTCAATTATATCGAAAAATGAAAAAGATAAAGTTAAAAAAAGTTTGTTTCGACGGAAAGAAAAAGCCAACTGGCAATGTAAAAGCTGGAAGCAGTAAAATGGATATTGACGCCAAAGCAACTTCAAGTTGTGTTAGGGAAAAAATTAGAAAACAACTGGTGACAGAAGATGACACATCTTCAGACGATTTAAATGGAAGTGTCTCGCTACTGCATGACTCGACTGATGGGGAAGAATTCCCGAATATCGACAGTAACCCAAAAGATGATGCAGAATGTATTTTCTGTTCAGGGCGTTTTACAGCTGACTTAAGGGGAGAAATGTGGATACAGTGCCTAGTATGCCAGCTTTGGGCACACTAACTGTGCGCCGATTCCGAATGCGATTGTTATATTTGCGATTTTTGTCGTTAGTAGATATATTTCATAGTGTTCCATATTACCTCATATAGGTATTTCAAATTACCTGACCATTTTTTCGCCAAACAGAAATGCAGTTTTTTTCAATAACACAAAATATTTTTTATTTTTGTATTTTTCTTAAAGTTTGTTACCTGAATTTTGTCAAATAAGTGGCCATGCCACTAGCGTTTTTTATTTATATTTTTTTCAATTCTTTTCGAAATAATTCCATAAATAAAAGTGGTATTCCATAATCCCCGACTCTACTCTCTCTCTCTCTCTCTCTCTCTCTCTATATATATATATATATATATATATATATATATATATATATATATATATATATATATATATATATATGTATGTATGTAAATTTGCTGGTTGCTGTCATAAAGAGTATTCTATGTACGAACATTCAGATCTCTATGTTAAAAGACAAGTTAGTTAAGGAATCCTACTATTTGTCCTATCGTTTTAAACCCATGTAAGCAGTTATCCAGTCTGGTTTGTCAATAACAAAAATGCCCTGAAAGACACTTGGGCGAGAAGAAAGTGTCCCTATTTATTCTACTAATTTTAAATGTTCCAACTATATAATAGGCGTAATTCGGTAATCCTTTACTTGAGCCCTCCCAAACGGCAAAATCCCAGCGCGCTAGGATTTCGTTGTTGCCACATCACAAAATTTAGCAAGTAAAACGGAAAATTTTAAAATATACCTATATTGATATGTTATGGTAGAGAGTATGATATAATTTAGCAAGTGAATTAAAAAATATACCTATATTGACACAGCAAGTGCGTTACGGTAATGAATACGAATACAATTAACACATGAGCGCTTTCGTAGGGAGTATGACATAACGTAGCAGGTAAAATGAAAAAATTTAAAATATACCTATATTGACGCAGCAAGTGCGCAAGTGCGTTACGGTAATAGATACGAATACAATTAATACATGTGCGTTATGGTAGGGACTATGATATAATTTAGCAAGTGAAATGGAAAATTAAAAAAATATACCTATATTGACGCAGCAAGTGCGTTACGGTAATGAATACGAATATAATTAATACATGTGCGTTATGGTAGGGAGTATGACATAGTAGCAGGTAAAACGGATTTTTTTTTTTTAGATAGACCTATATTGGCGCAGAAAGTGCGTTAATGTTATGGTTTAGAGTATCGCATCTTTTATCAAGCAAAAGAAGAAAGATTAAGAGAGAAAGTTTTGTAAGAACATGTATCATTTTTTAAGTGGATTTCCCATGTTGACCTATGTCTGCTAAAATTCAAGTTTCTGGACTAGTGGATAAGAGACTGATATTTTTTTCAATCGGTTTCGCCTCTTACGGCATCTTGAGGCGTGATAATTTCTCCCCCGCGTTAATATGACACAAGAAACATAACCGGTTGCTGCATTTTTCAAAGTGGCACTATTTAAGTGACAGGAGAAACCGTTAATGTATACACTACATACAATGTTAAGTGGGTAAATATATCACCAAATCATCTAATTTTTATGACACTTTAATACATTTGCTTACTCATCTTTCCTTTGTCTTTCACTCTAAAAGATATTATTCGCCGTCACAATAAACTTAATTTCTGTATTTCATTTGACAAAATACTTCATGAATATGTGTCTATCTGCGAAAGACTGAGGATTCGTGCCGAACCTTTTGATAAAAGTTGATGATTACAGCCCAACCTTTTGATAAAAGTTGATGATTACAGCCCAACCTTTTGATAAAAGTTGATGATTACAGCCCAACCTTTCTCCTGTGGTCGAGATAGGCGAGATCCTCTCTGACAGAGGATCTCCTATAAGGCGGCCTGCTTGATTTTGAATAGAATCTAGGAGGAACGAGGTTGACTTTTACACGACATACCAGACATGAGAACAATATTCAAACTGCGGGCAAACTTCTTCGCTGTTTTCAGCAATATTGGAAACACTTAAATGTCAGCAAAGATTCTCTGTAACAGATATAGGCAATGCAGAGGCCGTTCTATTTAGGAAACTCGTTTCGGGTCACATTAGGGTCTGCAAAAATAAGCTTTTAGAAAAACACGCGATAGTCTTTTCTTGACGCAACGATATTAATATTTCTCGTTTTAGTGAATTTCTTAGGAAATTTTCACTACTGGGGATATCCCGCCTTTCGAATTTTGAAAAAAATTCTTAAATTAGCGCGAGCTAGGACCCCGAGAACCCATAACCGGGGTCACTTTCAATTATTATATGGTTATATATATATATATATATATATATATATATATATATATATATATATATATATATATATATATATATATATATATGTATGTATCACACCGATAACTCAAAAAATAACGCTCCGATGTTGATGACATTTTCCTTTTGTAAATGGCTTGGATACGTTCGTAAGCCAGGAAAATCGAACAAGGTTTTTCGGGAAAATTATGGGTTTTCTTTTGGGAAAAATTTTTCTCAAAAATTAGAAAAGCTATGGTAACCACCATAACGCAGTTGCTGCGTCCAGACTTTTACTTTAAAAATTATACCATACTCTCAACCATAACAGTAACGCACTTGCTGCGTCAATATAGGTATATTTTTTAATTTTCCGTTTCACTTGCTAAATTATACCAGACTCCCTACCATAACACACATGTCTTAATTGTATTCTCATTTATTACCGTAACGCACTTGTTGCGTCAATACAGGTACATTTTAAAATGTTCCCTTTTACTTGCTGCATTATGTCATACTCCCTACCATAATGCACATGTATTAATGAATTCGTATTCGTATTCATTACCGTAACGCACTTGCTGCGTCAATACAGGTATATTTTTTAATTTTCCGTTTCACTTGCTAAATTATATCAGACTACCTACCATAACACACATGTCTTAATTATATTCGTATTCATTACCGTAACGCACTTACTGTGTCAATATAGGTATATTTTTTAATTCACTTGCTAAATTATATCATACTCTCTACCATAACATATCAATATAGGTATATTTTAAAATTTTCCGTTTTACTTGCTAAATTATACCAGACTCCCTACCATAACACACATGTCTTAATTGTATTCGCATTCATTACCGTAACGCACTTCCTGCGTCAATATAGGTATATTTAAAAAATTTCCGTGTAACTTGCTACATTATATTATACTCCCTACCATAACGCACATGGATTAATTGTATTCTCATTTATTACCGTAACGCACTTGCTACGCGTCAATATAGGTAACGTCAATAAGGTACTTGATGCGTGCATATTTTTTTCATGAATTCTTCGATCTTTTAAATTGTTTCTACTATGAGAAGGATGTGGCAACAGCGCGTGAGTTCTAGTCACGAAATTCTAGTGTGCGAGTACCTTAGCCGTTTGGACAGGCTCAAGTAAAGAATTACCAGTAATTCAATCGTTATTAGGGAATTTTTCGTAAAATAAAAAATACTCTAATGAGGAGATCTATATATATATATATATATATATATATATATATATATATATATATATATATATATATATATATATATATATATATATATATATATATATATATATATATATAAAATTTGGTAAATACCTTTCTCTTAGGCATTTAAAGAAATAAAATTTGGGTGCCACCGGTGATCAGGGGAAAGCACAAGAACAACATATTTTGTGTGGTTCACAAAACCAATTGAATATTGCATACAGCGGTTAAGTTTTTTTTTGACGAAAAATGTCAAGTAGCAGAAAAAATATTTTGAAAATTTTATAATTTTTCCTCTTAAAACGGCAAAGTCGCGATTTGAAGCGTCAAGATTTGCAATTTTCAGACAAATAATCTGAAAGGAACACGGATTATGTAGCAGAAATGTCGTAGTTAAGTGTGTCAAGGCCTTAAGTTTCAGCTACAACCATCATTTTCCTTTATTTTACTAAAATGTTTTCGGAAAATCAATCTCAAATTGACCCTCTTTCTCATGCTTTGGCAGGAGTTTCAGCTATAGAGTTTATGATTTAATAGTCTATAATTTTAGCAAATTTTCTTAGAAAAAAATGTCTTTAAGAAGACTACGACTTATGAATTTTGAAACGATTTTTTCTCGGTTATGTTTATCATCGACACTTGTCAGTAGAAATTGCTTCATTACCATGAAACATTTCGACTTTTCAAAATAATATATTGGATACCGTCTGCTATTAGCATATACAGTTGTATTTATCATCAGCAATTCGCAACGGAAATTGTTTCATTCACTTTTCACCCTCATTTAAGGTTGGAAACTAAAATATAAACAAACACTTCGAAGGGAAACCCATTTAGAGCCATTTTCTCGGTTATGTTTATCATCGACAGTTGTCAGTAGAAATTGCTTCATTACCATGAAAGATTTCAACTTTTCAAAATAATATATTGGATACCGTTTGCTATTAGCATATAGAGTAGGATTTATCATCAGCAATTTACAATGGAAATTGCTTCATTGACTTCGTTCACCTCACTGTCAGGGAAATTTGGGTCTTTAACGTGCCCAACATCGCATGGGCACGGGACCGACGGCTTTACACCCCCTGGGAAGGGCGGAACGTGCAGATTACCTAGCTCAATCACAATGGCACAACCTATGTTGATGTTACTGATGTACTTCAAAAGGAAGGAGAGGGGAAATCTGGGATTGAACCCAATACCCTTGGGTCCACAGGCCCACGTTTTTCTCCTGGACCATCATGGCTGAAAATTAACTTTTTACATTTTCGTTTTTCTACTGCTTTCCGCAAAATATGTCAAATATCGATTTATGTAGATGACGCCATATTATAATTTATTTACATTATAAAAACAATTGTTCACCCCTTGATTTCCTTCTATATTTAAAATGACCCTTGATAATACTCATCTGGCAACAGTGCACATCGTCCAGCGTCCACTTCTGTGTTCCGATTCCACCCGATTTGTTTGTTTACTGAAATATCTACAACACATCTTTACCTATATATATATATATATATATATATATATATATATATATATATATATATATATATATATATATATATATATATATATATATATATATATATATATATATATATATATGTATATGTATATATATATATATATATATATATATATATATATATATATATATATATATACAGGGTGGCGCATTGAAAACTAAACAGACCGATTTGCGTCCAGAGAATTTTTTTTTAAGAAACACGTCAATTTTAATATTGAGGGTTACATGTTTTGACATCAAACACAACTTTGTCACATCAACCCCTTAAGGGTGGTGATAACAACCCTTATATTTTAAAATAGGGAACATAGGTCGAGTGTTATATCATTTGAAAGCTCTTTATTTTCTGAATTCACCACACTAATTTTATTAGAAGTTTTATCAACTCGTTTAAAAATTATTCACAGTTCGAGTTGCAAGAACGTATTTCATTCATTGTGATAAGAAATGCACCAATTAGTCAATATTTCGTTAAAAAAAACTAAAAAACAAAACCAAACGTTCAAAAATGTTTATTCAGTTAAGTAAGTGTTCAAATTGTTGACCACCAGCTTCCATACAAAAGTACAAATTTTGTTGAAAACGAGCTCTGACATTCTGGAGCATTTGTGGAGTTATTAGACGGCATTCTTCAACAATGCGTCGTCGTAATTCTTTCAGAGACTCCGGTTCTGTTGCGAAAATTCTACTCTTTAAATGGCGCTATAGCAAGAAGTGTAAAGGAGTTAAGTCCGGTGATCTAGGGGGCCACTCAATAGCACCTCTACGCCCAATCCATTGCTCTGGAAATTCTCTGTTTAAAAACTCCCTAACACGTTGTGAAAAATGCGAAGGAGCTCCATCTTGTTGAAGCACTAATTGATTTTCTTGATAGCGATCATCATTTTCAACAATGTCATTTAGTAGAGGGTAAACGATATCTTCTAGTAACTGCAAATACGTTTCGCCACTCAAATTGCCATCAAGAAATATTGGTCCGATTAAACGGTCTCCAAAAATGCCAGTCCAGACATTCAATTTCTGCGGAGTTTGACTGTGGACTTCGTGAAAATTTCTTGGATTATTATCTGCCCAATAACGACAATTATGACGATTGCCTGTAGAGTTTAATAAAAACGTACACTCGTCTGAAAAACAAAATATTGAACAGAAAGTTCCCGTTATCGGCTATTTGTGCAGTCATAACTTCACAAAACTCCAGCCGCCGATCAAAATCATCTTCATTCAGTTGTTGTACAAGATGAATTTTATACGGGTGAAATTTATGATGCTTCAATATTCGCTGAATAGTTCTTCTTTTGATGTTTTAAACAGTGGCCAATTTTTTCGTGCTCAAAGTTGGGTCTGCAGCAATTTGTCCTAAAACTTCAATCTAAATAGTCTCATTTCTAACCGGAAATTCACGTTCAGGATCCCGTTTTTTGTTTGCTACTGAACCACTTTGTCGAAACTTTGCAACTAACTCCAAAATATATTTTCTGCTAACATGTCTGTTCGGATGTCGTTCATTAAAGGAATTTGTGGTACGGTTGGCACAGTCATCGTTTTTGAAAAAAAGAGTACGTATTTCAACTCTTTCTTCTACAGAATACACCATTGTGAAATTAATTTTCGGCAGTACTATCAAGTATCAAACCAACCGATAAACTGACATAATAAACCGCATGTCTCTCATGCCGATAAGAAATGTTCTGATAGTCAATTTTTTTGTTTACAAACCAACAAAACATTGACTATCAGCACAGTTCTTATCACAATGAGTGAAATTCGTTTTTGAAGCTTCAACTGTGAATAATTTTTAAACGAGTTAATAAAACTTCAAAAAAATATAGTGTGCTGAATTCAGAAAAGAAAGAGCTTTCAAATGATGTAACACTCGACCCATGTTCTTTATTTAAAATATAAGGGTTGTTATCACCACCCTTAAGGGGTTGATGTGACAAACTTGAGTTTTATGTTAAAACATGTCCCCCTCAATATTAAAGTTGACGTGTTTCAGCGTTTCTTAACAAAAAAGCTCTCTGGACGCAAATCGGTGTGTTTAGTTTTCAATGCGCCACACTATATATATATATATATATATATATATATATATATATATATATATATATATATATATATATATATACTTTATTTGTTTGCTGTACATTTGTGATTTCTTATTGGTTTGCGTGGACTGCAGTTTCGAACTGTCCCGTTTCATCAGTAGCGTGCTGATGATGAACCGGGACGGTTCGAAACTGCAGTCCACGCAAACCAATAAGAAATCACAAACGTACAACTAACAAATAAAATGTATATTTAAAAGTGATTACAGTGTAGTGTAATATTCCAATATATATATATATATATATATATATATATATATATATATATATATATATATATATATATATATATATATATATATATATATATATATATATATATATATATATAAGCATATAAAAATTGAAACTGACCCCGGATATGTGTTCTAGGGGACCTAAATAGCGCTCATTTGAAGAACATTTTTTAAAATTCAAAAGTCGGGATTACCTCATTAGTGAATTTTTTTAAAGAAAATTCACTAAAAATTTAGTATCGTACTGTTCCATAAGTTGCATGTTCCATTGCAGTACTCTGTAGCCAATAAACGCCATGTTCAAGGCCAATCAACCCAAACCAAACCATTCATTATTTGAAGCCCAAGTAATTTAAATATAAAGACATTTGTTGTTTTTTTTTTATCTGAAAGCTAATTTATCAGCAACCGAAACCAATACACGTGATTCACTTTTTTTCGTTTACCAACGCTGATGAGATCCTTTAAAACATCAAAAAATGCAGACAAACGAACATCTACACAGTCTACAAATTACAGCCAGCTAACATCTGATGATCCAATGTTGAGCATCGCATTTTCATTTTTCCATTTTCTTTGTGAAAATTGCAATTTTACGGTCGGCTGTGCGCACATTTCCATCGCGACTGTTTTTATACTGTCGTGACTGTAGCGGGAGAGCGGATGATTCTGTTCCAATTTGATATTTTTATCGAGGCGGTAATCACATCAAATAACGATTCGTTGGGTCCCCAGAGCAGCCGACGTTGATTGTAATGCAATTCATGAAGCTAATATGACGACATAGACATTATATCAGGGGGGTTGAGAGGTGAAGGGGCTGGAGATCGGGGACTCCAGTTTATACAGTGCGATGAGGGGAATCATTTCGACATTCGTATCTCTCATAACATTCACAGTGGCGCAGAGGCAAGGGAAACAACCATTATTATCGTTTATTGTGATAAATAAATAGGGTTTCACTTCTAAACTCCAAACAGTCTGGGATAGAATTAGTTAAATACTCAGTGAAAAGGCTTCTTTTTCATACAGTACAAGTTTACTAGTAACTCCGCGTTTCGGCCAGCTAAGTATCCATCTTCGGGGGTAAATCTAAAATCACAATAAAACGTTGTTTTCTGGTAGGCAAGTGCGCTGAGTTGAGCACAATCACATCAAAACTATTAATACAGAAAACGTCAAACCTAACGTTTAAAATAAAACAGTGAAACAAGCTAAAAAGCTATACGGTAAAAGATGCTAAAAAGCTATACAGTAAAATAAGCTAAAAAGCTATACAGTAAAACAAGCTAATAGCTACAGCAAAATTAAGCATGAAAAGGTCAAAGCTCACAAAATGCTTCTACACAATCCCAGTCAAGAAAACCGTCAAGCATTTAACGACGCAAGAAACCGCCATGTCCGCAATCTTTCTGAGGCAATAATAACCACATCAAAAACAAAGTTCTCTTAAGCTCCAGCGGCAGTAAACCCTTCTGGACTCTTGCTAAATCTATTAGGAATAATTGCTGCAAGAGCACGTTCCCACATCTTGTCTCAGGGGATGACATTGTGTCTACCGCCCTGGGCAAGACTGAACTTTTTTTCTTCGTTGTTCGCCGGCATTTCTACTCTCAACTCACCTCCAAATGTTCAACCACCAAAGTCCCCGATGTCACGCATAAAATGGCGGATATCATTTTCAAAACTAAAAAGGTACGAAAGATGCTCTCTTCATTTAATACCAGGAAAGCCTCTGGCCTTGACGAGATCCCAGCAAGAAATGCGCACCAGAACTTGCTCCTGTCCTGACTCGTCTGTTTTAGATATCTTACAATAGATGCATATCCCCTAGTAACTGAAAAACTGCTCGAGTACAACCCGTCCCCAAGAAAGGATCCAAAGCGCTTCCTAGCAACTACAGGCCTATTTCTCTCCTCTCAGTTGTCTCTAAAGTGATAGAAGAGTATATAAACAGCGGATTAATAAAATTTCTTAAAAAACACAGTCTAATCCCCGACAGACAGTATGGATTCCATCAGCGCAGATCGACTGCCGACCTCCTTTCCTTTGTCACCCATTCTTGGAACAAGTCCATGGAACTACACGGTGAATCCCAGATTGTTGCTCTAGACATATCCAAAGCATTCGACCAGGTCTGGCACGCAGCGCTGTTTAATAAACTTCCAGCATATGACCTACCACCAAAACTCTGTACCTGGACAGCAAATTTCCTCTCCAACCGGAGCAGCAATTCTGTTGTCGTGGATGGCCATTCCTCTAAACTGTATCCAGTTAATGCAGGAGTTCCTCAAGGTTCAGCTTTAGCCCCTACTTTGTTTCTTCTCAACATCAATGACTTCCTCTCTAGCACATCCAACCCAGTTCACAGTTACGCGGATGACAGCACCCTCCACTTAAATATACAATATTCTAAGCTTGTCTCTTTAGCCTAATTAGATGAGGATCGCAGACTCATGGACGGTTCTCTCTCTATGGATATTAGAGTGGGGAAGTAAAAATCTTGTACAATTCAACTCCACCCCTTGCTTTCTATCTCATAAGAGATACACCAGCCCTAGACCCATCACAATGAACAACCAAGTTATTCAGAGTCCTTTTCACTTGTTGGCATTTCTGTGGATCGAAATCTCAATTGGCACCAACATGTCACATTAATTGCAGAAGCGGCTGCTAAGAAATTAGGTTTCCTCTTCCGGGCTCGCAAATACTTTTCACCAGCTAATCTCTATATCTTGTATACTTCACAAATAAGGCCAAACCTCGAATACTGTTCCCACATCTGGAGTGCCGCTGCCGCTTCTACGCTCGCTATCCTGGACTCCATTCAGAAGAGAGCTATACGTCTCATCAATGACCCTACCCTCACCCAAAAGCTGCCATCCCTTTCCCACTGACGTGCCGTTGGTGACCTCTCTCTCTTATATAGGTATCTGCACGGGCACTGCTCATAGGAGCTTTCTTCCATAGTTCCTCCACCTGCTGCTCCCAACAGATCTACCAGGGGAACAGCGCGAATGCACCCTTCTACTGTCCAGGTCACCAGACATAGAACATCTTGTTATGCCCATTCTTTTGTCCCGAGGACTTTCCAAGTTGTGGAATTCGTTGCCGGCACATGTTTTTCCTTCTCCTCCGAACCTCCAAACCTTCAAGTCCAGAATTAACAAGTTGCCTCTTTCCTCCTTGTCGACACACACGGTATGATAGTATTTAGGTTGTGAGCCGTCGTGGTGTGTTGTTGAAATAAAAAAATCACGAGAGGTGTGCTCATTCATGATGTATCTCGTCAGTGTTAAGATAAAAAATAGAACAAAACAAACACAATCTAAACTCTGAACTGATATCAACCTCAAACCACAGTTTGGAATGTAAACATTTATTAATAAACAATTGTCAGAAATGACCCATGGCAAATATTTATAGAATGCTTTGTGTGTAATCTACGCCACTGTTATTTATTTTTCACCCTGCGCCGATAACTGGTGATTAGCATAACATCCCCTGTCATTAAACACGTCGTACATATACAAGTATGCACTTCTATATAGATTTATGATAGCTATGTTTTAGTTAGTCTAATAGCAAGACTCATCCCCTTTAATATATACTCATTTTATAGTCAAATTATTTTATGATGTAGGGTGGTTATGAATAATAATAAAAATATCTATATCATTCTTAAATTAAGGCAAACTAATGTCACTTAGAAATGCATTTTAATGCTACAAAACTAAACTTCTTAGCCAATCGCTGGTTTCAGCGGAAAAGACACCTTATTAAAAAAATTACGTAAGTAGTACGAAAGAAATTGCTTTCAAAATTTTTTATCTTTACTTATGAAGATGTCACAATGATGATTTAAGACGCCAAAATTATTAATTTTTAACAACGAACTGTTGTGTCAAATATTGCATAATATATCTTTAATAAGGTCTAGGATCTAAGTTTTAACTGTTACATTCCTTCACTGGATTAAAATATTTACGAAAAAATCCACTTCAAATAACAGTTCTTTGCTATAAAAAACTTACGTATAAAATTCACATACGATCTTATACAGAGTGGTACAGCCAAATGGAATAAATTAAGTATCTCAATTATTGTGCGTATCTATAAAAAAATCGTGACGCAGCAAGTGCGATATGGTGGTGAATTTTCATTAAAATATTTTTAATAGCAAATATGTTTTTTTTTGAGAAAGCAGGCATCAAATTTCTTGCAAGTTTCAAAAATAAACCTAAGATGTTTCCGAAACAACTGCTTTCCCGGCCAACGAACCGTATACCTAGGTTAATATAAAATTGAGCTCTTCAAATGTGAAGATTATAATGAAAATTCGCTACTATAATGCACTTTTAATGCATTTTGAAGGAAAATGCAAAAATGCAATAACATAAGGCGTGTTCCACTAAAAAAAAAGAGTTTGTATCACCAACGACTTATGGGTCACCCTGCGATTGTAGAATTATTTTTTCAAGATGAAGCTTAAGACACCCTATAATTAACATATACAATTTTTTTCTTATCTTGTATATAACCGATATATTGGGCTTTATCGATTTTTTACGATAATTCGCTAAAATATATCTACCATTAAACTATAAACTATATAGCTAAAACTGCTGCCAAAGCATCAGAGATGTGAATTTTCTGGAAACATTTTTGGCAAATGAAGGACACTGACGGTTGTAGCTGAGACCTAAGGGTTTGTAAAACATTCTTCTCGTGACATTTTCTCTACATAACCCGTATTGATTTCAGGTTCTTTGCCTAAATGTTGCAAATTTTGACGTTTCAAATCTCGACTTTGACGTTTTGACGAAAACCCAATTTTTTGTAAATGCCTATTACTTTTTCGTCTTTTAACTTACAAATCTACGAGTTCGTTCGAACTCGTCCTTGCGACTTACAATATAAAAGTACTCACCAAATTTTATCAAAATCCGCAAGCGCGTGCGCACACACAGACACACAAATATATATATATATATATATATATATATATATATATATATATATATATATATATATATATATATATATATAGTGTGTGTGTGTGTTACATCATTTGAAAGCTCTTTCTTTTCTGAATTCAAAACACTAATTTTTCTGGAATCTTTATCAACTCGTTTAAAAATTATTCACAGTTGGAATTGCAAGAACGTATTTCATTCATTGTGATGAGAAATACACTAGTTAGTCAATTTTTCGTTAAAAAAAACTAAAAAACAACACCAAACGTGCAAAAATGTTTATTCAGTTAAGTAAGTGTTCCAACTGTTAACCACCAGCTTCCATACAAAAGTACAAATTTTGTTTAAAACGAGCTCTGACATTCTGAAGCATTTGTGGAGTTATTAGACGGCATTCTTCAACAATGCGTCGTCGTAATTCTTCCAGTGACTCCGGTTCTGTTGCGAAAATTCTACTCTTTAAACGGCCCCATAGAAAGAAGTCTAAAGGAGTTAAATCCGGTGATCTAGGGGGCCACTCAATAGCACCTCTACGTCCAATCCATTGCTCTGGAAACTCTCTATTCAAAAAGTCCATAACACGTTGTGAAAAATACGGTGGAGCTCTATCTTGTTGAAACACTAATTGATTTTATTGATAGCGATCATCATTTTCAACAATGTCAATTAGTAGAGGGTAAACGATATCTTCTAGTAACTCCAAATACGTTTCGCCACTCAAATTGCCATCAAGAAAAATTTGTCCGATTAAACGGTCTCCAAAAATGCCAGTCCAGACATTCAATTTCTGTGGAGTTTGAGTGTGGACTTCGTGAAAATTTCTTGGATTATTATCTGCCCAATAACGACAATTATGTCGATTGACTGTAGAGTTTAATAAAAACATACACTCGTCTGAAAAACAGATATTGAACAGAAAGTTCCCGTTATCAACTATTTGTGCAGTCATAACTTCACAAAACTCCAGCCGCCGATCAAAATCATCTTCATTCAGTTGTTGTACATGATGAATTTTATACGGGTGAAATTTATGATACTTCAATATTCGCTGAATAGTTCTTCTTTTGATGTTTGAAACAGTGGCCAATTTTCTCGTACCTAAAGTTGGGTCTGCAGCAATTTGTCCTAAAACTTCAATCTCAGTAGTCTCATTTCTAACCGGAAATTCACGTTCAGGATCCCGTTTTTTTGTTGACTACTGAATCACTTTGTCCAAACTTTTCAACTAACTCCAAAATGTATTTTCTGTTAACATGTCTGTTCGGATGTCGTTCATTAAACAAATATGCGGTACGGTTGACACAGTAACATCGTTTTTCAAAAAAAAGAGTAATTATTTCAACTTTCTTCTACAGAATACACCATTGTGAAATTAATTTTCGGTAGTACTATCAAGTATCAAACCGACCGATAAACTGAAAAAATAAACCGCATTTCTCTCATTCCGATAAGAAATGTTCTGATAGTCAATTTTTTGTTTACAAACCAACAAAACATTGACTATCAGCACATTTCTTATCGGAATGAGTGAAATGCGTTTCTACATCTTCAACTGTGAATAATTTTTAAACGAGTTGATAAAACTTCAAAAAAAATTAGTGTTCTGAATTCAGAAAATAAAGAGTTTTCAAATGATGTAACACTCGGCCCATGTTCCCTATTTAAAATATAAGGATTGTTATCACTACCCTTAAGCGGTTGATGTGAGAAAGTTGAGTTTTATGTCAAAATATGTCCCCCTCAATATTAAAATTGACGTGTTTCAGCGTTTCTTAAAAATACATTTCTTTGGACGCAAATTGGTCTGTTTCGTTTTCAATGCGCCACCCTATATATATATATATATATATATATATATATATATATATATATATATATATATATATATATATATATATATATATATATATTAACGGACCTAAAATCTGAAGAAATTGTTTCAAAAACTTTTCATCGTGACCTCTTTAATACCGAATTTTTCTCGATGAAAATTCGCTAAAAGGTGTAGGTAATGCTGTAACCATTGATGTCATAATCTTAGAGAAAACTTTTTTTTCTGTTCTCGTGGTAATGTAGGTAGAATCTGCAATTTTCACTGCAAATTTTATTGGAACTTAACTGGGAAACCAACATCCCAAAATTCTTGCAACATAAGATATACCTAGTAGGTATGTCTAAAAACTCCCCAATAGTTTACTTCCAAATATTTATTTGTAAATTGACTGCACGGACTTCCTGCTCTTACCTAATCATCCTCGGCAGCACTTGTGAACCGTCCGGCAGGAGTCAGAAGAGATAGTTGTATATGGGCGTGCAGAGTGCCATCATCTCCCGATTCTGTTACGAGGAGGAGAAGAGACCGACTCTAAAGTGTTTGTGCTTGGGGTAGGAGAAGAAGGGGCAGTAGCCGGCAGGTGGTGGGATTGGCCGGGACACTCACCGCTCCCGCTCTATTGGCTCTCTCGACCGCTTACACGCTCCACCAGCTCACGCAATCTCTACCTATAATATACATATCTCACGATGTCTGTCTTTGTCTGGCCCGCACTCGGGTACCATGGTCTTTCGCTTTGACTTTCTGGTTCCTTTATTAAATGCTTCATTGTCTCGTTCTGTCTCTCTTTATGCTAAACACTGCTGTTATTATAGGGAGTACACCATTCTTGCATCATTGCATAAGATGCTAGATACTGTTGTATTCGTATTCACCAGCCACTTACGGAAATGAGCATTTATATAAAATAGAGCTCCTCTTCAAAGTAATAAATAGATTGTAGTTTGTGCCACAGCAACCTTAATCAAGTATCTCCCTTAGCGAATTTCAAACATATCTGTTTGCTCTAGCTTTAACATAAAAAAGTCTGGACGCAGCAAGTGCGTTATGGTAGTGAATTTTCATAAAAATGTTTTTAATCGCAAATACGTGTGTTTTATTAAGAAAGCATGCATCAAATTTGGTTACCACTATAACCTGTATAGTAGAAACAATGTGCCATGTTTCATCAAAATAACTTTATTGTTTGAAAACGTACAAAAATTTCCGAAAGGCAACTTGAACTGTTCCCGAAAAAACCATTTCTTGGTCTACCTTATAGGTTAATAGCAAATTGAGCTTTTCAAATATAAAGCATTTAATCAAAATTCGCTACCATAACGTACTTGCTGCGTCCCGGATTTCTTTTCTTACAAACATGCATTATATCGGTGTACCGACAAAATTTCTCAAGGAGAAAAAATCCACCTGAAAGTTTGGTAAAAGTTTTGGCGTCTGGTGTGTTGAGCGTCGCTGGCACTGTGTCGCTTTTGGGAACGATGGTGCAGGGTAACTTGTGCTGGGACGCCCAGATAGGTTCAGTTTGTAAGAAACTAAATGGTTCATTTTTTGCCTTGAGTAGACTTAAAACTCTACTAGATACAAAACAATGTTGTCTGTTTATTACTCCATGGTCTATTCAATATTAAATTAAAATATAGGTATTTTGAAGACCATTCAAGAAACTCGATTCGGCAAGCCTGCCGTGAGTTGAATTTAAAATATACTTCCTTTTCTTAGATCCCCGACCTCAAACCTCTGTACTTTTATTTGTAGGGTGATCTAAAGAGTAAAGTTTACAAACATCGGCCGGATGCTTGAACATCTGAAGATTAGAATTAGGAATGAACTTCATGGAATTCAGTGGCGATTTCTCCTAGTGAGCTAGGTGTGCGCCGCACACCCTAAAATATAATTAAAATGTGCACAGTTAAATATGTTTTATTTCTTTTTCCCTTAGTCTTAATACACTACATATGTTATGACAATCGATTTAATTTACTTATTTGATTTCATAAATAGTCGGTTAATAGTGACTTGGAATGAAGTAGGTACCATGTCTTCATTCAGAGAATATGAGTAGGTCAATAGCAACTGGGAATGAATTCGGGTTAGGTGTGCGTTGTTATTTCCGAACAACTTCACTCGACAGAGCTGTATTGGTATACAATACAGTCCCCCACCCATGTGTTTAAAATAGTAAGGAAATACCATTGCTTTTAACACTGCAGTGAGCGGTAAAAATACCGCTCAAGACAAATGAATGGAACGCCGGTTTAACAAACGTTGTGATAGCATTATTTACAAACATTACAACTGCGCTTGCCTGGACCACAGTATTCTATAATTAAAGACTATAATACATTTTAGTAAATTTTCGTAGAAAAAATTCACTAATGGGGAGATCTCGACTTTTGAATTTTGAAAAATTGTTTGCAAATGAGCGCGAACTAGGACCTTTAGAACCCATATCCGGGGTCAGTTTCAATTTTTATATATAAGAATTTAATTTGAGTCAAGTTTTAAAATAACGAAATTTTTGATTAAAATGAAAAAACTGATTTCAAGTACCATCCATATTTCTAGAAATTGTAATGGTACATAATGAGGTGAGGTAGTTTTGGAGATTAGAAATCAGATGACAGAACTTTAGAACAATTGACATTTAGATTAAAATTTAGTCAAAATTACATCATTTGCAGTCACAAGTTTAGACTCATTTGTAAGATGCTTTGTACTATTTATATAACAATAAACTATATATATATATATATATATATATATATATATATATATATATATATATATATATATATATATATATATATATATATATATATATATATACATAGGTATCACACTGATAACTCAAAATATAATCGGCCGATTTTAATAAAATTTGGCATGTACCTTCCTTATGTAAATGTATTGGATAATTTCGTTAGTCAGGAAAATCGGACGAGTTTTTCCGGGAAAATTTTGAGTTTTTAATCGAAAAAAATTTGTATCTCAAAAAATAAAAAAGATAAGATAACCAAATTTGGTAGGTAGGTTTACTATATAAAAATTAAACTATACATCAAAATTTAGATTTCTATGTTGCAAGATAAAAAAGTTATAATAAAATATTTTGTGCCAGATCATTTCTATGAAAATTCACTACCATAACGCAATTGCTGCATCCAGGATTTTTACACATTTAATTATTTAGTACCATATTAACATTGAACTACTTTTAATGTTTACAGTTTTCACCCCGTTCCGGACAGTGCTAACGCTAACACAAATTTGTGTGAAGAGAAGAGCTTGATAATAATTCCATGTTCTTTTCGTGTTTTAAAGTTTTAAGTGACTTTTTAATTTGTTAGTGTTGCAGTGGGAAATAAATTTATTTATCTACGTATCATTCCCATATAGGTCGAATATATATATATATATATATATATATATATATATATATATATATATATATATATATATATATATATATATATATATGTACATTTAGTGTTAATAATTTTTAAAACCACCACTAACAGCAACTCGTTACCGCACACCCGAACATTTTGGTCAGGAGACGCCACTGATGAAATTCATTGGAATACTTTTGATAACATTTTGTAGAAAGTTAGACATAGACTTGGCTATTGTTAGTCAACTAATGATCAACATTCACACATCTCATAAAGTAACTAAATATAATTTCTACTTGTTTATTATCATTAATTTGTTTTTGTGTTATGTGCTATTACGTACACACTTTGAAATTGTAATATGAATACCATAATTCCGTTTATGTAGACGAATGAACGGTATTGGGTTCGATCCCAGGGTACTCCTTTCACTTTTTCAGTACATACTGTATAATTTACATCAACCGAGGTTGTGTCATTGTCCTTCTGAGGAGGCGTAAAGCCGCCAGTCCCGTCTCCATCTGATGTTGGGCACGCTAAAGATCCCTACCCTCCTTACAGAAAGGCAGGGGTTCGTCAAAATTTTCAGGATAATGAGGTGAAACTGCTCCCTGGCGTCGGTGATTGGCTATAGTCGCGGAAATAGACCGACGTTAAAGAAAAAAACACATATGTAGACGAATAAAACTTACATCTTAGATCATTAAATTTATCTCTTAAATGCTTCTCAGAATCTGCATAATATACAGGGTGTTCTATTGAAAATAACAAAGTTGGTATTATTTCTCAGCCACCCTGTATAGTTACACATGATTTTTACTTGTCAAAAGTGTATTTAACTTAAATACATCAATATACCAAGTGATAAAAAAATATGGTCCGTAGTTGTCGAAATATTAATAATTTTTGAAAATTGTTTTTAACAACCATTTCTTCAGTAGTGAATGTAGATATGGAAAAACTTCAAATACAATTAGAGACCTCAAGAAATGCAAATTCAAGATTCCACCTTTTTTTACACCCTGTATAATCAACGAAGAAAAATAGTTTGATGAAGAAGAGTAAGGGCAGCGTAAATGACACAATAACTAAGCCAAAATATAATACCAAACATGCTGTGTAACTACTTAAAATAACCACACTTACAAAAGCGTGTAATAAATGGTAACTTGTTAGAACCTTAAAGAAGTCGTGCAAAAGTCACCTGCTGCTTTGTTCTGCAACTTATTATACGTAATATCGTGGATGTTTGGCAAAGATAAACTAAATTAACGTCATCAATAATAACGTACTTACCTACTTATAATTTAATGCATTATTTACTTTAAATAACCAGCGATTAACAGTGCCATCGGGAGGAAACATTTGCCTCAGGCTTGTAGATTTTTTCCCAAGAATTACTTACCTGCATACATATATCTACTCATACAGGGTTTGATCTAAAAGTATTGTTATGTTTCTGTATAGATACCCCTCACTGAACAAACTATATATAAAGTTGGTAAAGGGGATGATTACTGGACAATGCTTTTTTTTTAAATAATTTATGAAAAGCTAAAGTTAAGTACATACAGGTATTCATCAGGAAAATTACACGGTACATGTTTCGGGAACCAAAAATATTTTTTCCAAAACTAATTTAATACTTATAAAGAAAATATCGGTTGCTACTTTAAATTTCATTTCTGACTCTGTCGACCACAAGTCTAATTACACGCCGCAAGTTTATCTAGCACTATAGTAATAAACTACTTTGAATTGCATTGTGATGGGGATGCATGCTTTATAGTATTCCCTTATGGGTTATAATTCTTTTCTTAGTTAAAGTATAACTATATAATTATCTATATCTATATTAAATTCACTAATAGAGAGGTATCGATGGTGAGACCTTCGGAAAATGTCTTCAAATGAGCGCGAATTAGGGTCTCTGGAACCGATTTCCATGGTCACTTAAAATGTTTATATATATATACAGTGTAGAACAGCCAAATGGAATAAATTCGATAACGGATAAATGAGGACGTGTTGGGAAAAACGCTTGGACACGTCGATTTGTATTTTTAACTGCGCATCTTTTTCAAGAAAAAAAAATTATTTAGGGTGCGTCATGTGACAGTGGCCAATACCAACTTTCTTATTTTAAATACAAGCCCCTGTATATTATTAATTTTTTGGATTCTTCAGAAAATTCTAGACATAATTCATGTACAATGTCCTATACCTATCTTCAACTGTTTCGGAAATATTAAGTATTTTCAGATTTATTACAAAAATTAACATTAAAAATAGAAAATTATTTTATTTCACAAATTCTAATAAGAAATACTGATTATTTCTTAATAATTTAAAAAAACAAAAAAAAAATTAATGTCAATGTAGTAAATGTTCAAAATGCTCGCCACGAACATCTTGGCAACATGCTAATCTGGTATAGAAATGTCTTCTAACATTACTCAACATCTCAGGCGTGACTGATCTAATCGCAAGCGTGATTCGTCTTTTTAAGTCATCTAAGTTGAGGGGCTTAGTTTTGTATACAATACTTTTGACATATCCCCACAAAAAGTAGTCTAATAGCGACAGATCAGGAGATCGTGCTGGCCATTCTATCGATCCGCGCCTCCCTATCCACCGATTTGGAAAAATTTGGTTCAGGTACTGCCGGACATTGATTTGGTAATGGGGCGGTGCTCCATCTTGCTGAAACCATATTTTATTGGCAGGAACTTGTGGGTTTGCTGGATCTGGATATAAGTTTGTCAAAGTTGGCACGACATTATTTTGGAGCAGTTCTAAATATTTATCCCCATTCAAGTTGCCATCAATGAAAAAGGGACCTACGATATGATTTCCAACAATTCCTGCCCAAACATTAACTTTTTCAGGATATTGCGTATGTTCCTCTCTCATCCAATGAGGATTCTCATTAGACCAATAGCGGCAATTTTGACGATTAACATGACCGTGAAGTGTAAATGTGCTCTCATCAGAAAACAAAACATCTTCTAATTGGATCACATTGTTATCTAACATTGCCATCATTTGTTCACAAAAATACGTTCTCCTATCGAAATCGTCCTCCATGAGCTCCTGAGTTCGTATCATTTTATAGGGATGCATTTTACTTTCCTTTAATGTTCGAAAAATTGCTGTGTGGCTAACGTTGAATAGTTGGGCTGCTTGTCGACCAGAAGTATGTGGGTTTTCTTGAAACTCAAGCGTAATATCCAATTTCGTATCATCACTTACTGCATTGGCAGCTACTTTTTTTATCTGTCTCACATGACCAAGCTCGCGAAACTGCTTTTCTAATTTGCTAATTGTTCCTTGGGATACAGGCGGCAAATTTGGAAATTTTTCGTGAAATAAGCGAGACACTTACATCTGTGTCCGTGTGTTATCTCCATAACCAATCATTTGTAGAATGGTTATTTTGTGCATTTCTGTTAAATGAACCATTTTTCTGATATTATTACGTACAGTTAACGAAATTCAAACGACAATAGCACTGACACTAATCACTACTGTCATGCAGGCAGACAACAAGTTGCTAAGGCTACGAGTTTTATACGAACAGAAAGAAAACTGTTTTTGTTTTTGTTTCATTTCATATCAGTAAAAAGAAACGCAGGAATGGTTTTTGTTTACTTTCTCATTATCAAGAGCTGAATGGGAAATAAGTATTGAATGCAATGTAGCGAATTTGTGAAATAAAATAATTTTCTATTTTTAATGTTAATTTTTGTAATAAATCTGAAAATACTTAATATTTCCGAAACAGTTGAAGATAGGTATAGAACATTGTACATGAATTATGTCTAGAATTTTTTGAAGAATCCAAAAAATTAATAATATACAGGGGCTTGTATTTAAAATAAGAAAGTTGGTATTGGCCACTGTCACATGACGCACCCTATATAATTTTTTTTTCTTGAAAAAGATGCGCAGTTAAAAATACAAATCGACGTGTCCAAGCGTTTTTCCCAACACGCCCTCATTTATCCGTTATCGAATTTATTCCATTTGGCTGTTCCACACTGTATGTATATATATATATATATATATATATATATATATATATATATATATATATATATATATATATATATATATATGCGTGTGTATGTGTATATGTGTGTCCAACCGATAACTCAAAAAATAATTCACTGATTTGGACCCAATTTTGGAATTACCCATATTTTGCTAATGATTTGGATGATTTCGTTCATCAAATCTTAACGGACAATTTTTCTTAATAAAAAATTAAAAAATATGTTCTAAAACGCAAAATCTTTTACATTGTCTAAGTGATTGAAACGAAAATCTACAACTTAAAAGGACATAGACAGACGTGGTTGTGTACCAATTTTCAAGTCGTTTGATGAAAGTAAAATAAAGTTATTCGAAATTAATAATAAAATAATTCTCGACATCACTTCAGATTATGTAATGCAATATCTACAATGTTGGACAAAGACAGATGACGTTATCTGTACTGCTATGCTGTTTAAATAAATCGTAGATAAAAATCTAAACAATGGAAGTTATTGCAACATGTCATACTGGAGAACATTTTGAGAGATACGTCAGGGACGCCATTTCGGTGCGGGACCAGGTAGTATGTTGTCACACACAGCTCTAGTTTACACAAAAATGTATAGATAGAGACTATGTAGAATGTACAAGCAACTAACAGTTTTGTAAATTGTCAGCCTTCGACAATTTTTTTCCTGATGCCGGGACAAAGTTTGCATCCAAAAGCGCTACATTTTAGCATCCGAATGTATACTAATAAATGAAACATATAATGAAAAAGATTCAATGTGTTTAAAAGCAATCGAGAACTATGTTTCATGTATAAATGTTAAGCTTCCCATTCTTCACGTTTACGGTATTTAGAATTAAAAGCCCCCCCCCCCTCTCTCTCTCTCTCTCCTAGTTTAATCTGACCACACGTAGACCACACAGCGAAGCGTGTACGCTCTGCCCATCGCATAACCTCGAAGACGACTCCGCTGATGCTAATTGCTAATACCTTATTAGGATCTTATAATATAAAACAACTAAGTGACTATTTTCTAAGTTAAATACAAATAGTAGGTAAATAATAACCTAACTTTTAATAATATTTACGTGCATAAAGTTGGAAGTAATTTTTTAAGATCAAAATAGTATACCGTGAGTATGTAACATGATGATCAAATCAAGTTTATGAATGTTTGCGTCCTCTAAATGTCTTCGAACGTCTTCTCTACTTTTTAAGTTTGTGTAATTAAAGGAAAATAACATAACAAGCTTCGCGGATAACTACAAATTTGTTTTAAAAAACCTTTTTTGTTGTTTATTGTTTGCAAAAACTGGATGGGTTGACTAAAACAAAACCATCCTGGCAATTAATAAGGAAAAATACCTGCCATATTTATAATTCGACAGGTACATTGCCTTTGTAAATAATTATTTTTTTCTAAAAAACTTTTGTAACTCTAATGAAATTTGTAATACAATTTTTTTAAAGACACTTGCAGTACTTACGTATTATATCCAAGACGAAATTTTAAAGTTTTAGCTCCATAAAAAATATAGGTTTTTTCAAATAATCTCTAACTGGGACTCCAAAACAGATCTCCAAGGTCCATTTAAATTTAAGGAATTAGTTTTTATAATATATCTTACTAATAGTGTACAATTCTTATGAAAATTCACTACCATAACGCACTTGCTGCGTCCCGAACTTTTTATTCTCCTGTTAAATTATGCTATACATATCGCTCATTTTTGATACTTTGCCTGGTGTTCAAAAGTTGCTCATGGCCATTTTTCAAAGTAAAGCTTTTTCAAAAGCTCAATATTCCCAGTATTTCTGTGTTAATAAGTCGACTTTCCAATCTTTAATACCGGCTAATTTGGGACTTAAATTAGAGAGGACACTGGTGTATTGGAACGAAAGGCTTAGTAGTTCAAAGATTCAATTAGAAGTAGTACTCCAAGAGATAGTTTAGTATGCTAAATTACCTGGCGCCCCTGACGTAACTTCAATGCGTAGGCTACATTGGACCAGCTTTTCTTTTGGTTTTAAGAACGACACTGTTACTTACTGTTTAATCACACTCTTTATAAATAATTAAATTTAGGCATAAAGAGATATTTAATATAGCTTTACGAAACTCCATCTGAAGCACTGGACACATAAACAACACCTTACGTAAGAGTAGCGGTTGTAGTAGTAGTAGTAGCAGCAGTCATTTTTTCAATAGTTAAAATCCAGTGCTCGTTTCTTTTATGTTTTGATAACAAACAAATTCCACTGTATAGTGTCATCTTTGGAGCCTGTTCTGAATTTATCTTATTTTATTTCTCATATTTTTATCTGCCCGTCTTATCACAAGATAAGAAAAACTTAAAATTCCAACACTTCTGAACAAATTTTAGATTTAGTCTCTCATTGATTATCGTTGTCGACTTCTTGTCTTTTGGTTAAAGATTAAATTGAATATAAAAGTAATGACGGTTAGCTTGATTGTTGTTGCCCTTACTTGGTGAAACTGTACCATACTACATACAGACTTGAAGACCACTTATCTGGCTTCACTGCTAGGTTTCGTTTCTGTATGTGAAGAAAGCGACCAGCGCATAAGCTAGCTGGAGCAAGCAGCCCTTCTGAATTCTAGATGTTCTAGGTTTCTAAATGGCCCTTTTTCTTGACTTGCTTCTGTCCAGAAAGATTTTGGATACGAAAAACTCCAGTAGGTAAACTCGGTACAAAAGGCTCACTTGTGCCTCTTGTCATTAAAATGCAGCTGAACTTGACAGCAATAATCAAATCAAATTGTAGTTTACGGAAGCCATTAAATTAAACCAGGGTTGGCGCTCAAAATGCAAAAATTGAAATTAAGTACTAGATATTCAGTTACTTAATATGGCAATAACTGCCCGACAATTATTTTTCAGTAACCAGAATGGTGTTTTAGTATTCGCCCCAAAAAGGGAAGGAAGTAGAAAAGCGAACTCCTCGGAAAGGCGGAGGGTGGAGGGCGGAAGGCGGAGGACCTCTGTAATTCACCTTGAAAATTCTGAAATCTAATATACAAAGAAAAACTTTCATCTTACCATTTATTCAAATGAGGCGCCATTAAAAATTCGCCGACAAACATTTATCGACTATTAATCGAAACAACAGAAAGTAACTATGGTTCAACTTAATCAGTTAAGACTTTAATTTGTCGCGACTAAAGAGTTAAATGATGCACTACGTTACTAGCTGAATCCCCTTGATCGTGCTGTCACCTCTATCTAAAACCTTGCATCTTGCCAACTATTGACAAACTCCATGCGGCGGGATATTCCTTGTTTCCTATTGGCTGTAATCTAACGGAAAACTACTAGAACGTTAAAACGTCCACGTCTTTATAATTCAGAGAATTGTATCTCCAAAGGTAGAATATTGATTTTTCCCATCCCTATATTTCAAGTGAGTATATAAAAAAGTGTCCATTGACGATTTAGTTGCGCCCAATGCATCGGTATTTCCAAATGGATATGGTCATTGTATTAATATGCATCGCAAGGAAATCTTGTCCTCGCTATTTATCTTTTGGACAACTAAAAATTTGTGTTCTACTTCCCCATCAATATTCCTTTGTATTAGATATGCTCGCATTTAAATTTCTCAAAGGTCGTCTAATAATATTTCCTTTAAAAATATTTAACACGAGGTCAGACGTGTGTTACGAGGTAGGGAACTTCCATAGTTTGCTTATTTATTATAAAAAAGTACAATATCCGTTGAAAATTTTCAAACAGTAAGTGAGATAATTAAATACAAGCCAATAAAACAAGAGCAAACTCAGCCGATCAAAATTTGATTGGTTGGAGAGGTAGCTTGGGGTGACAAGCATTATCTCCAAGTTTTCAATATCATTGTAAGGAAGTGTCTTGTTGAACTAAAGGTGCAAATGGTCGGCAGAAACCTACTAACACAGTAGCAGGTGTTGATTTATATGATGAGTTATATGATCGATACTTCAATTTAAAGTGATATCTAAGACACGGAAGAACGCAATTTGCATTTTGTTGCATTTTTTCGTAAAAAATGCATTTTTATCAATCAAGTAGCAAGTTTTGCATTTTTTATCACAAATTTTCAAATTATGTCAAATACAAAGGACATAATGGTATTTTGTCTGGTTTATTATATTCACTTAGACCTGAAAATATAAAGACGGCCAGTGCAGTTCCTGGAACTTAACGCTGGGAGTGGCGGTCGATGAACTTCGTAGAATCGTAGACGATGACAAATAGCCCATTATATTATATATATACGGAATCGGGAAAAACCCGGATGGTTAGAATTACCATAATTCGAGGTACAAATAATAAATATTGAGTTCCAAATGCCAGTATGACCGACAGTTTAGTAATTAATGTTCAGTGCCACTCACTTCATCTTAGCAAGAGCGCTAAAAATTCGGTGCGCAACATATTTTGGAAGTTTTGAAAGTGAAGAAAAGCGTCAACTAAAATGCCTAAAATAAAATTTAATACGTTGTGGATAAAGAATCACTGGGAATTTACATGAGATGTAGACCAACTTTTTTGTGTGTTCAAAAATTGGAAGTACTTGTTGTTTTTTTACTACATGTGTTTTCTATTTATTTAAGAGTAAATGTATCTATAAAAATTATGTACCCAAAATAAAATTTGATAGTTAGACCGACAATAATATTGTAATTTTTACAAAAAAAAGTGTCAAACTAATTTTGGACAAGAGTAAACATATCTTTCTTTTAGAAAAATTCTCAACAAAGAAATTACATTTTTTGTTGTTTTTTTTTGTCACCACAGATTCATGCCGACAAAAAATCATTGTGGATCAGTATGTCAAAACCGCAAAGCGTATTCTCAACACGCGGAAAGTTGAAGAAGGTGCAACATCACAGCAAACCTTAAAAAATTTGCCTTCAACAGAAACCAAAACAAACCCACCAGAAGCAGTTCAATGAAGATTTATGCAAGGCGATGATTGGCAGCAATATACCGCTGACAAAATTTAATAATCCAAACCTAAAGCAATTTCTAGGAAAGTACTGCAAGCATAATATCCCTGACGAGACAACCTTGCGTAAAGGATCCGTCAACACCATTTTTAAGGAAACATTACTGACTATAAGAAATTCTGTGAGTTCAAATTATTTTTATGTTGTAGTAGATGAAAGTACAGATTCATGCGGTAGATATATCGCCCATGCATTAATTGGCGTGTCTCTATGGTAAAAGAAAAAAAAAAGTTATTTTAATTAATTTTCAATTCATTAAATCTGATTCAAGAAAGTTAAGACGTCCAAATAGATAATTATGTTAGGGGTACCAATGTAAATGTAAAATACGACAAGAAATCACTGACAAGCTCCTAGATATGTGTATAAGTCGTTATTTTCGTTGATTTAGTTAAAATATGAGCAAACGATCCATTGTAAATCAAAATTGTTTTGTGTAAATATTAAAGACGTGATTAATGTGTACTACGGGATATACATGTTAGTACAAACATCTCGAGCGTAGCTAAGTGGGCTAAGCGCTGTACATCGGATAATGGAATCCTACATGACGAATTCTAATCCTAGTTAGTGACTTTATTTTTACCAATTTTTTTTTAGTCTCATTTCATTTTACCGTTATCTAATCAGATTGTTGTTATTCCGATAAATTTTTTAGTAAATTTTTGTATAAAAAATAATTTGATAAAGAGAAGATGAAAGTTCTAACACTTAATTCAATTTGAATAGTATATCTCGTTGTTTGTTCTTGCCAAAATAATGTTTTTTTTGGTGAATTTTCTTTGAATTTAGAACAAATTTCTTCAAATGAGCGCGAACTAGGCCCCCTAGAACCCATGTCCAGGGTCAGTTCATCATAAGCACGCTAATAATGAACCGGGACGGTTCGAAACTGCAATCTACATAAACAATTAAAAAATCACAAAAAGTACAGCAATCAAATAAAGTGTATATTTAAAAGTGGTTACAGTGTGGTGCAACATTCCAATATATATATATATATATATATATATATATATATATATATATATATATATATATATATATATATATATATATATATAGGGTGACCTATTTACTGTAAATTTAAAGACAAAAAAATTAGAGGCATTTAAAGAAAAAAATTGGGGTTTTCCCCAAAACGTAAAAATCGCGATTTGAGGTTGATTTCAAAATTGACACCATTTAGGCAAACAACCTGAAAGAAATACGGATTATGTAAAGAGTGTTCTGCAAACCCTTAGGTTTGAACTTCAACCATCATTGCCCTTCATTTTAATAAAATATTCCCAGAAAACTCATTTTAAATAGACACTTTCTCTGATGCTTTGGCAGTAGTTTTAGTTAAGTTTATGGTTTAACGGTCTATAATTTTTAGCTAATTTTCGTAGAAAAAATTCGCTAATGAGGAGCCCGCGCCTTTTATTATTTTGACAATCACAGCCTGGTCCATAAGTTGTTGGTGATACCTACCATTTTTTTTAACAGTCCTTATTGCATTTTTGCATTTTTCATCGAAATATAATAATGCATGTTTGTAAAAAAATCGAGACGCAGTAAGTGCGTTTTGGTAACCAATTTTGATTAAATGCTTCAAAATTCAATAACTCAACTTGCTATTAACCTAAGGTTCGTCGGCTAGGAAACGAGTTTTCTCGAAAACATTTAAAGTTTATTTTCGGAAAAGTTTTTTACATTTTCAAACCAGTTATTTTGATAAAATATGGTACATTGTTTCACCTCTATAACGTACTGGCTCCGTCCAGACTTTTATGTTTATTGATTAATCAAATTTAAAATAAATATCGGTATATATATATATATATATATATATATATATATATATATATATATATATATATATATATATATGTATTTGTGTGTGTTCAGAAAGATTTCCGTGGTCTTTAATGTGAGACATACTTGGTCCTCGGGTTGAACCGCGTCCCAAATTTATGGAAATCTCTCTGAGGCCTAGGGTTGAACACACTGAGACCTCACAGACGATCTCCGGCGAGATTTGGAGAGTAGGCAGATTGAGGCCTCGTAATCGAGCTACAACAACTCAACCCACCATTGTCCACCGCTCTAAGGAGTAGGCAGATTGAGGCCTTAGAGTGTCCTTACATATTTCCTTTACCTACCTTTGTCCACCACTCTAACGAGTAGGCATATTGAGGCCTTAGAGTGTCCTTACATATTTCCTTTACCTACCTTTGTCCACCACTCTAAGGATAGGCAGATTGAGGCCTTAGAGTGTCCTTATATATTTCCTTTACCCACCTTTGTCCACCACTCTAAGGAGTAGGCAGATTGAGGCCTTAGAGTGTCCTTACATATTTCCTTTACCCAGCTTTGTCCACCACTCTAAGGAGTAGACAGATTGAGGCCTTAGAGTGTCCTTACATATTTCCTTTAACCACCTTTGTCCACCATTCTAAGGAGTAGGCAGATTGTGGCCTTATAGTCTCCTTATATATTTCCTTTACCTCTTGAAAATGGCTCCAAAACAGGAGTCGAAACGTTGAGTTTCTATAAATTTTGGACGTGATTAAACCCGAGAACCAAGTATGACTCATAAATACACACACACACATATATATATATATATATATATATATATATATATATATATATATATATATATATATATATAATAACTGACCCTGAATATAGGTTCTAGGTGTCTAGTTCGCACTCATTTGAAGATATTATTGAAGATAAAGTGGCGATATCCTCGTTGGTGAGTTTTTGTGCTAAAGTTCACTAAAAACGTAAGCACGGAAAAACTACGACAAATTTTTTTTATTAATTATTTTTGCTTACTACTTTTATATCAAACCTCATAAAAACATTTAAAAGCTCTTACACATGTCGTCAACGTTGTAAATTGTCACATGAAGACACAGCATAAAGTAAATATAGGTGGATGTTGGAAAATGGTCAATTATTAAACCATTAAATAACATTATATATTGTTTTATTGAAAATTGCACGTTAATTTACCATGTGCTTACATCGACCATCGGGTAATTAATTCCTAGTACTAATAAAAAAACTAAACACCATGTAACTACAGTAATAACACACTCGCGGGTAAATATGTCTATACTTATCTTCATCTACTTCATACATCGGGAAGATATAAACTACCATTTCATGCACGAATAAAAAAATACACCAACCGATGCACATACAGAAAAAATACTGGACGTAGAACGCGTCTTTATTACAATGCCTGAGGTTTTTATGGAGCTAGTTTACAATATTTCATCGGCGACAAAAATTTCCATTTTTTTTTTCGCTTAAACGTAGTAAAACGTGTTAGAACATATATAAAATATGACTTGGGAACGGTTTTTTTTTAAATCTAGCGGTCTGTTGGTTTGTCGGCCCATCGGTCCGTCGGTATGTCGACCCGTCGGTCCGTCGGTCTGTCGGTATGTCGGTCTGTCGGTCCGTATGTCTGTCTGTCTGTAGCCAAAATAACCTTAGAACGAATTAAGGTATCGTCTTCAAATTTGGTATACATTTAGCACTCGACAAACGAACGGTTGGGATTGTTTTTGGGCAAAATCGCTTTAGTGGTAGGGGATGAATGAGGGCGATTTGGTGAAAATTGACATTTGTTCGTTAAATCTTGAGCAATATAACGTTTTAGGGTTTACTGATTAGAAAACTCTTAGTTTCACCAAACATCTGGTATTCTGTACGGAAATTAAACTAGGGCTTAAATGTGTGGAGGTGGGATATTGTTCACAAAAATTTCGAATTTTTCTTGTTTTTTAAAACGGCGTAAAAACTCTCAAAACATATAGAAAACTTGATTCCGGAACAAACATTTTTTTGTCCGTCGGTCGGTCGGTCTGTCTGCATGTACGTCTGTCTGTTAATAGGCGCAATAACTTTCGAATAAATTAAGATATCATCTACAAATTTGGTATCCACTTAGCAATCGACAAAGGAATGGCTTGGTATAATTTTTGGGGAAGATCTGTTCAGGGGTAGGTGATAAATAGGGGTGATTTAGTGAAGGTACTAGGTGGTAGTGGACTTTTCTTTAACGTGATAGTAAAGGATTTTTTCACGCCCGAGGAGGTACCACCCCTTACATCAAGGGGCCAGTGAAGTTCCAACCGACGTTTCCGGTTCTGGTGTATGAGTCGGTTTTCCTTACAAACAAAAATTATGATCTCCTCCTTGCATAAAATATTCCGGAGATAAAATACCCCTCCATTCGGATCTTCGAGAGAGGGGTGTTCAGGTAGCGCCGGCATCAATATTTAACATATTCTTCTCGAAAATATGTGGCCTAAATTCTAACCTGAACTCCGCCCACCATTTCCTCCAGGATAATAGGCCCCAACTCCTCTTCCTCACCGAAACCCAAATCAGTGCCAAACCAGCCACTAATCACCTTAATCTCCCAGGGTATGAGCTCCTTACTTCCTTCAAATTGCATGGAGGCGTGTGCGCATACGTTTGTAGCAATCTACCCTGCAACAGACCCCAATTTAGAAGCTGGAAAAAAGACATACTTTGGATGAAACTCTCTTGCAGGGCTGCAACTAAATTCATGTGTTGCATTTACCGGTCACCTTCTAACAACATCTGATTTCCGAATATCCTTCCTCCGAGGTCACTATTCTTGCTGACTTAAATGTCCAGAATAAGGAGTGGCTAGGATCTTCAAAAACCTATCCACAAGGGAGAGCAGCGGAGGGCTTTACAGTCAGCAATTCTTTAGCCAACATGGTTCAGCAACCTACTTACTTTCCACGCATCCCAACACACAGCTCAAATCCCTTGGATCTCCTTCTTACTACAAAACCTGAATGCTATAAGACATCAGTGACCGCCCGCCTTGGCTGCTCAGACCACGGCATGGTCACTGCTTCCTGCACAATGCAACCCGAGGTCACACAGTCATCACACCCACGTATCGTTTGGCATTACAACTCCGCGAACTGAGACGAAAGGATTAATATTCCTCATTTCTATGGGCGCCTGTCTGATTCTCTTATCCTGACCCATCTGATATCTCACAAAACGTCAACGAAATTATCCAAGCTGGCATGGAATTATTTATTCCACGTACATAGAAAACCTCTTCAGCCACTCAAAAGCCCTGGTTCTCTAAATACTGCGACAAGGCCAGACTTGAAATGGTCAAATCTCACAAAACGCTTCTACACAATCTCAGTCAACAAAACCGTCAAGCATTTAACGACGCAAGAAACCGCTATGTCCGCATTCTTTCTGAGGCAAAAAACTCGTTTAATAACCACATCAAAAACAAGTTCTCTTAAGCTCCAACGGCAGCAAACCCTTATGGACTCTTGCTAAATCTATTGGGAATAGTTTCTGCAAGAGCACGTTCCCACCTCTTGTTTCATGGGATGAAAACAAAACGCTTCTACACAATCTCAGTCAACAAAACCGTCAAGCATTTAACGACGCAAGAAACCGCTATGTCCGCATTCTTTCTGAGGCAAAAAACTCGTTTAATAACCACATCAAAAACAAGTTCTCTTAAGCTCCAACGGCAGCAAACCCTTATGGACTCTTGCTAAATCTATTGGGAATAGTTTCTGCAAGAGCACGTTCCCACCTCTTGTTTCATGGGATGAAATTGTTTCTACCGTCCTGGGCAAGGCTGAACTTTTTGCCTCGTTGTTCGCCGGCAATTCTACTCTCAACCCACCTCTAAATGGTCAACAACCAACAGTCCCCAATGTCGCGCATAAAATGACGGAAATCATTTTCAAAACAAAAAAGATGCGAAAGTGGCACTCTTCTCTTAATATCAGGAAAGCCTCTGGCCTTGACGAAATCCCAGCAATTGTTCTCAGAAGATGCGCACCAGAACTTGCTCTTGTCCTGACTCGTCTGTTTCAGACATCTTACACTAGAGGCATATTCCCTAGTAACTGGAAAACTGCTCGAGTACAACCCGTCCCCAAAAAAGTATCCAAAGCGCTTCCTATCAACTACATGCCTATTTATCTCTTTTTAGTCTTCTCTGAAGTGATGGAAAAGTATATAAGCACCGAATTACTAAAATTTCTTGAAAAACATAGTCTAATCCACGACAGGCAGTATGGATTCCGTCAGCGCATATCAACTGCCGACCTCCTTTCCTTTGTCACCCATTCCTGGCACAAGTATATGGAACCACACGGTGAATCCCAGATTGTCGCTTTAGACATATCCAAAGCATTCGACCAAGTCTAGCAAGCAGCGCTGCTTAATAAACTTCCGGCCTATGGCCTACCACCAAAACTCTGTACCTGGACAGCAAATTTCCTCTACAACCTCTCCAACCGGAGCATTTCTGTTGTCGTGGATGGACATTCCTCTAGACTGTATCAAATTAATGCAGGAGTCCCCCAAGGTTCAGCTTTAGTCCCTACTTTGTTTCTTCTCCACATCAATGACCTCCTCTCTAGCACATCCAACCCAGTTCACAGTTAAGCGGACGACAGCACCCTCCATTCAAATATACAATATTCTAAGCTGTCTCTTTAGCCCAATTAGATGAGGATCGCAGACTCATGGAGGGTTCTGTCTCTCTTTATCTCCAAAAAATATTAGGCTGGGGAGGTAGTAGTCTTGTACAATTCAACTCCACCAAATCTCAGTCTTGATTTCTATCTCATAAGAGATACACAAAATGAACAACCAAGTTATTCAAAGTAATGAGTCCTTTTCACTTGTTGGCATTTCTGTGGATCGAAATCTCAATTGGCACCAACATGTCACATCAATTGCAGAAGCGGCTGCTAAGAAATTAGGTTTTCTTTTCCGGGCTCGCAAATACTTTTCACCAGCTAATCTCTATACCTTATACAAACTTTTTTTTTTCTTTCAAGAAAATAATGTTTTCTTTCGAGGAAATTCGCTAAAAAGAAATTGAATATTACAAAAACATAAAAATTTGGTAATGAAATAAATGAAAATTTAAATAATCTGATCTAAATACAGGAGTAAAGACTTTTTCTGCGGGTCCACAAAGAAAATTTTCTTTTGACTAACGATGCTGTAAGGAGTAAAACCGCTTGTAGAGAATAAACACAAGCAGTTGTGTAACCACAGAAAAAGTCTTTAGTGCTGTATTAAATATGTAGTGGTTTAATCAAATTGGAGCAGCAAAAACAACTTGATCTGCTATTAAAACTTATATCAAAGGTGTCTGGAATTTTTGCGTGAAAGTATGTTTGACAACGTTTTGGCGGAACATTGTTGTAACGAAATTCGTAAAAAAATAATGTTTTCATGTATTTTTGTGGTAAAAAAATTGTTTGAGGACATTTTTGTGAAAAGTATTTTATTGAGTTTTTTACGTAAAATTTCTTAACCAATTTTTATATAAGTACACTATTTTCTAGTTTTCATAAAAAAACTTTTTGTACATTTTTGCAAACAATTTTATTAGCACATTCTTCTGGGCTTTTTTAGGTTTTTGTTTCTTTTATCGGATTTGCATAGAAAAAATTCGCTTATGACGAGATCACGTCTTTGACACATTTGAGAAATGTCTTTAAGTAGTGACCATAAAACAGTGAACCAGACAATAACTGACATAAAATAATAACAATATATATACATATATATATATATATATATATATATATATATATATATATATATATATATATATATATATATAATAAATACTGTAGATCATTTCTATGAAAATTCACTATCATAACGCACTTGCTGCGTCCAGACTTTTTATAACTAAGTAGCGTGCTCTCTTTGTATGTCAATTAAAATAGAATGCTCTGTATTATGTGACAAGGGCTAATTTATGTCATTTTAAGCTGTCTTCATTTATGTTTTAATTTATCTTTAATTTTAGGTTATACAAGTTTCCTGTTATTCGTCTAAAAGTACATGCTAGGAAATATATGTTTTAAAAAACTTAAGCAGAACTATTGCTTACATTTCCTAATTGAATAAATGGAATATATATTTTATTACTGTTATTAATTCAGTAAACAAGAATTAGTCAGGAGTTTAAAATTAAAATTAAACACATATTATGTCATTTATACATAGGAAGTGCTTTCATGTCAGTGTATTCTTTGAAAATTGTTTTGTTTCCTATAATAATAACATTCATTTATAATGTTTAATTTGTATTTAAGTTCTCTCAGTAGGTCTTGACTGACAACTGTCAGTTTTCGTGTATCTAAGTGTTGCTTATGCAGTTCATTTTTCTAAGAAGTGAATCTTTAAAATATAACGTTCTATAGAGGCTCTTTTGTTAAGATAGCAAAGCTACAGTGATTAGGTATATGAGAACTTACCTACGGCATTTTAGAGAATTTTTGTAGAAACAAATGGTTGATAAGGATATGGCGACTATTAAATTATTTTATTTTTTCAAATGAACCTAAGCTAAGTATCCATAGAATCCATATTTGTGGTCAGTCGCCAACTCAAAAATTAATGGGCCGACTTGATGAAATTCGGTAAGTTCCTTTATTTTGTAAGTGGTTTGGACAATGTTCAATGCTATATAGCAACTGTGGGACAAACTTTGTTGGTGCCAGTCGAGAACTGGTCAGATACGCCAAACTCATGTCCGAGTTTGAAGCCATCACCTGGATATTCATTCCACCTTCGGCGCCTCATTTTGGGGGACTATGGGAGAGCGGAGTCAACACGGTGAAGACGCATCTTTTTAGAGTTATTGGCAAGCAACTTTTGACTTTTGAGGAGTTTAACACACTTATCATACAAATTGAGGCAATGTTGAATTCACGACCGCTTTGTCCACTTCCAACAGATCCTAAAGATCTATGTGTACTCATTCCTGGACATTTTTAAACTTTAGAAACTCTAACTGCGGCGCCTGATCTTGATCTATCGCATTAGTCATTATCAAGGCTCTCGAGGTGGCAACTCATCCGAAGCATGTAGCAAAGTTTCTGGGCACGCTGAAGGAATGAATACCTCCATACGCTTCAACAAAGAAAGAAATGGTTTTCAGAATATAGATCCGTAACTACAACGGGATCGTTAGTTTTGCTTAAGGACGAGGATCTTCGACACCTGAAATAGAAATTGGCTCGTGTTATTTCCCTCCATCCAGGTCGCGATGGAATTGACCGTGTGGCCAAAAATCAGGACCGGTTCTGAAACCATTCAAGGACCGTTAGTTAAGTTATGTCCCTTGCCTAATCAATAGATAGTTGGTTAATTTTATATAATATAAGGATAATGTAGATAGTTGTTCCCCCTCTGTGTTTATATATATATATATATATATATATATATATATATATATATATATATATATATATATATATATATATATATATATATATATATATATATATATATATATATATATATATGTCTCACACCGATAACTCAAAAAATAATGGGTCGATTTTAATGAAATTTGGTACGTACCTTCCTTTTGTAAGTGGCTTGGATAAGTTCGTTAGCCAGGAAAATCGGACCAGTGTTTCCGGGAAAATGTTGGGTCTTTCTTCAGAAAATTTTCGTATCTCCGAAAATAACAGAGATATGACAACTAAATTTGGCACATACGTTTCTACTGTACAACTTACTCTAAATGTCAAAATTCAGATCCCTAAGTTGAAAGAAAAAAAGTTATAGGCATTTAAAAAAAATTGGGTGCCACTGGTGATCAGAGGAAAGCACAAGAACAAAATATTCTGTGTGATTAACAAAACCAATTGAAGATTACATCCAACGGTTACGTTTTATTGAAGCAAAAACGTCAAGGAGTAGCAGAAAAAAGATTTCGAAAATTTGATAATTTTTATTCTTGAAACGTCAAAGTCGCTGTTTGAAACGTCAAAGTTTGCAATTTTCAGACAACGAATTTGGAACAAATACGGATTACGTAGACGATATGTCGTAAGAAGTGTGTTTTATAAAGCCTTAACATTCAGCTTCAACCATCATTGTCCTTCATTTCACTAAAATATTTTCAGAAAATCCATTTCTAATAGACCCGCTTTCTGATTCTTCGGCAGTAGTTTCAGCTATAGAGTTTATGGTTTAATAGTCTATATTTTAGTAAATTTTCGTCGAAAAAATTCGTTATTGAGAAGACCGCGACTTATGAATTTTAAAAAGATTTCTTCAAATGAGCGCGAACTAGAACCCCAAAAACCCATATACGGGGTCAATTTCAGTTTTTGTCTGTTTACACATATACAGGGTGACGCTTTTCTACGGCAACGCTCAATATATCCGTTATTATAAAAGATATGACAAAAAAGTATAGGTATACGTTAATTATAGGGTATCTCGAGCTGCATCTTATAAACTTATTTTGACAATCACAGGTGGCCCATAAGTCGTTGATGATACACACTTTCTTTTTTTAATAGAACACCTCTTATTTTATTGCATTTTATGTTTTTCAGCGAATGTTTGTAAGAAAAAAAATTGATATCGTTAATCGTTTTTGAGTTATTTCAATTGTTTTGCAACCTTTCACATTTAGCACATATTTCAAGCACATCACAAATTTTGTAACGGCGTTTTTATCAATAGATAGCGGAGGCCCCATTCAGAGAGCTTTTTGTTTGTATTACTCGTCGAAAAAATATATGGGCATGCTCAAATAGTGGTTGAATTTTAAGTTGCAGAAATGTCTTTAGTGTTTCTGTGGAATTTATTTTTGTAAGATTTTTGTGATATGTTGGTAATTAATAATAAATATTTAGTAAGTAATTATAAAAGAAAAGTTGTAGCATTTGTGTGACAAATGTAATGACTGAAGGCAATTTCTGTAAAAAAAAAAATAGTGATTTTCTACAAAAGAAATTTTTGCAAATTTTCATTTTTTTTTTTCAATTTTGGTCCTTAAGCTGTTTGTGAATAATTATATCCTAGCAGGTGTGTAAACAGCTTAAAGAGGTTCGTTGGTGAGGAAAATCGGACCAGTTTTTTCTGGGACTTTTATGGTTTATTTTCGGAAAATGTTTATACTTTTTGAAACAACAAAGCTATTTAAATGAAATATCGTAAATTGGTACTTATATATAGGTTATACTGCCAGCCAAATGTCCTTCTTTTAAAAACAAGACATATTTGCCATTAAAAGCATTTTTACGAAAATTCGCTACCATAACGCGCTTGCTGCGTCCAAACTTTTTTTAACATTGAGCACGGTCATTTTTTTCTTGTATAGTTTTCTTTTTTTTGGGATATTACACCAGGCTGTAATTTTCGGTGGGCGGTGTAGGGGTGTTGAATGTAGGGGTGAAGTTTGCGCGTTGCAAGGTGTCATTCTTGCATCTAAAGTTGACGCGTTTCTGGATTTTTATAAATATGCACGATAATTGGGATAGTTATAGTTATAGTTTATTGTGACAATAATAGTACAAAGCGCCTTACAAAAAAGTATTTTACTTGTGCTTGTAAACAGCTCAATTTAGTCAGTTTTTATCCAAACGTTGATACTCCCAAAGTTCTTGGCAATGACACTTTTCTAATTTGGAAGACTTCAGATTTTGATCATTAGACGATCATTTACTTTAATATGTTCCTTTTTTCTGTCTTCAACTCAAACCAATCCATTTCCACCACTCTCTATTACACCGTTACTCTTTCCAAAACTTAAATTTTCCATTTGATCCAAATATTGACATCAAAATTATATGTTTTGTTCCAGACGAAATTGACTGTCCCATACTGTACATATACTTATGTTTCAGCAAAAGACCACTTGAATCCTAATAAGATAGAAGATTTACCTACGCTAAACGTTATTTTGCTAAAATGGGATAAATTCTGGAGCTGATTGTTTGCTTACAACAACTTAGGAATTTTATATTCTATATATTTTATGTCCTGGCTCAGTTATCGCTGTATCTATAGGAAGAGGACGATCCGGCTGTAAATGTCTCTTGTAGGGATTTTTATTATGATAGGAAGCAGGGTATAGATAATGCTATTAGCATTCATTGGCTTTATGGGCCATGCATAAAAGTTTCCGCAGTCGGGGAATTGCTGGAATTGTCCATAATGCCTTTCTCTCCGTTATATGTATAGTTCAAATGACATTCGCTTTGCGCCCTAGTACCATTCTTCCTTCTCTGACGTACACAAAACATCTATTAGCTATACTGAAATGCCAGTCTTTATGTAACTAGTCTATGTTTAGGGATCTTTAATGATTTGTTAAAAGATATAAGTAGTTGAAATGTTTAGTGAAAATGTTATTTTTCTCGTAAACGCATAAGCACTGTTTTTTGCGATTTTGTTCTCCTAGTCAATTTTCATATAAAAGAATTCGCTAGTGAGGAGATCCCGATTTTTGAATTAAAAAAAAATTGAATTGATGAAATTCAGCAGATGCCTTTCTTTTATAAGTGACTAAGATGAGTGTGTTAGCAAATACTATATAATGACAATACGGGACACTCCTATGCTTTAGCATTGGTGATATTTGTGACAAGTACACGAGCGCCACCTCGCGTGAAGTACTGACAACAGCGGGTAATTTGAATTGTATATTTACCTGCATATTCCTAATTTAGACAATTGGTTTATTGTAGATGAATATAAAAACTTGTACATGACAAAACAATGAAAATTTTCTTATTATATAGTTATAAATATAATTTGTATCAACACTCAGCTTGAAACCTAAATGAATTCAGCATGAATAATTCTGCAAATTTCTCCTACCCATAATCTTATTTCATCATAATTTAATATACTACCTTGAAACCGTCATTAAACTACTATTTCAAGGGTAGGTGTAGGAATATACTGAAAGCTGTTTCTGAGGATGTTAAGTTACAATCTGTACTTACCTATAAATAATTGTTCTAGGTATAAATGGTAGCACAGTACTCAATTTGCTATATCTCTACATGAAAACTGTCTTATTAATCTAATATTTTAAAATATGTTAATGATATACTTGGTACATAATTAGGAAATTGTGCAGATGAAAGGTGAGACTAACTCTTACTTCCGTGAATAAATCTATTATAGGGCTGAATCTGCTATTTCTACTTGTCTCTTTAAAAACTTGTCTTGGGAAGATAATTAAAAGCCTTTACCAAGTGAAATAATTTTAAATGTAAAAAAATGTGACAATTTATGCCGTAATCAAATAAAAAAGGACACAGAAGAAGATAGAAAAACAGTTTTCTTATATAATTTATTATTAATGCAAAACTTTTTTGCCTTCATATTTCTTTTTTTTTATGCACTGGAAGGCAAGTGATGATTGAAGCCTTTCAACCATCCGTTTACGAAGTTTATCTATAAATAGGTACATGATCGTAAATATTACACAATAAATTATCTTCTGCGAACTGTACATATTGGCATCAAAGTGATTCTGAATTTGTCTTCTGCTTCAACAAATTAATTCTTTTGGAAGTGACATTGAAATATAAAATGCACCTTGTGTCTTCAATACTATATCCAAATCAGTTCTTTTTGATAACAGTACCCTTTTCTTGCATCTGTAATACAAAATTATCGTCAATCCATGTTATAGTTATTGTTTAATATTAATTACTAGGCGAATTTGTAAAAGAAAATCGCTGGTTACAAAAGAAAACACAAAAATCATATTTACGTTTCGCCATCTTTGGAAACCTATGAAATGTCTTTGATAGATTTAGCACGTTATAACTCGAACAATTATAAATTGCACACACCCAACCACTAACATTTATTGTAAAACACAGCTCAAACTTAATTATACACAGTTAAACACCAGCAATTGCTAGTGTTACACGTTCTCGAACGACGTAACATCAGTACTATCCGCTAGGGGCGCTGTTATTCTTGAAACACGAAATCAGCCGGAGTGTCCTGTATTGTCATTATAAGGTATTTGGTGTTAGCCCAGAAAATCGGATCAAAAATAACAAAGCTATGCCAACCAAATTTGGTACGCAAGTTTCTACTATAAAACGTGCCCTGCGTAACAAAATCTAGATTTCCTAAGTTAAAAGAAAAAAAATTCTGGACGCAGCAAGTGCGTTATGGTAGTGAATTTTCATAAAAATGTTTTTAATGGCAAATATGTGTTTTTTAATGAAAGCAGGATCAAATTTTGCTAAATATTTTTTTACACAAAATTTTTCTGAAAGAATACATAAAATTCAAATTATATACCTAATCTGTAATTAAAACAGAAAATAAAATTGAGAATCCATAAAAACCTTCTTTTCGACGAATTTCGGTTAAAAAATGTTCCATCTAGTGAATAATTTTTCATACAAATATTTTCAACAAATGTTTCTTCAAAGAAAAATCATTAAATTCAGTTATAAGAAAATTCGCTATTAAAAGAATATTTTGTACGAGACAATTCGCTAACAAAAATAAATTACATAAATTAAAAAAACTGGTCCGATTTTCCTGGCCAAAGTACCGTTTCAAGTTATTTAGCCACCTACCAAAATATAATTTTCCAGAAAAACTTTGTCGACGTCACAACAATAATTTCGTGGAAATTTGCAAACATTTTTTTCAAGAAAATGCGTAAACATTTTTTTTATAATAACTTATTAAACATCAGTTATTAATCATCAGTTACCAAAATTTCAGAAAAGCATCTTAAAATGATTTCTACGAAGCACAAAAAATTTCTGCGAAAACTGGCTAAATATCTTTTACACAAAATTTTGCTAAAGGAATACAAAAAATTTAAATTATATACCCAATCTGTAATTAAAATTGAAAATAAAATAATTCGTTTGCACGAAAATCCATTAAAACCTCATTTCCGACGAACTTCGTTTAAAAAATGTTCCATCAATTGAATAATTTTTCATACAAAAATTCGCAACAAATGTTTCTTCAAAGTAAATTAATTAAAGTCATTTATAAAAAAATCGCTTTTAAAAGAAGATTTTGTACAAGAAAGTTGGCTGTGGCTTCACAGAGAAAATTCTTTTGCGTGTGGATGCTGTAAAAATTGAAGCCGGTTGTAGAAAAGAAAACAACCTCTTCTGATGTCACAAATTTCTATATCTATTAACTGTGGAACGGTTTTACCATTTAAGGGAAACAACAGCTGCTATTGAACTTGAACTAAAAGTCTTAAAAGTGCTTATCTTTCATTTTCAACAAAAAATCGCTAACAAATATTGGAATTACACAATCTGATCAGCTGGCGTTAAAATTGAATCAAAGAAGAATAAAGTTAAAAAAAAGTCAATTCACTAACTAGGATTAGAACTCGTCATGGGGGAGTCGATTACACGATGTACAGGGACCTAGCCCACTGAGCTACGCACTAGATCCATTTACTAGCAGGTATATCCCATTGTTCAACAGTTTAACAATTTACACAAAACCATTTTAATTTACAATGGATTTTTGCTCATATTTGAACGAAATCAAGGAAAATAACCACTTTTTTGGATCAGATTTAATTAATTAAAAATTAATTTACCTCTTACTTTTTTGTCTTTTAAGATAGAGATCCGAATTTTGGTACATAGTATACTATTTGTGACAGAAACCAACTTATCATATTTAGTTGCCTTTACTTTGTTATTTCCGGAGATACATTTTTTTTTCGAAAGAAAACACAAAAAATTCCGGGAAAACCTGAGCCGATTTTCCTGACTAACGAACTTATCCAAGCCACTTTCAAAATGAGGGTATCTGATCCTGGATATGGGTTCTAGGGGGCCTTGTTTGCGGTCATTTGAAGAAATTTTTTCAAAATTCGAAAGTCGGGATCTCCTCAGTGATTTTTTTTTTAAAGAAAATTCACTAAAAGTTTGAAGCATTAAAAAAAGGTTGGTATAAATGGTGACCAGTTATTTGCATATAGGATCAAAATATTTTGTAGGTTTAGCAAAATCTAATAAATATTACACAAAAGATTAGGTTTTCTTAGTGCAAAAAGGTCAATAAATACCTGAAAAATTACTTACAAAACTTTATATTTTTTTCTTAAAACGCCAAAGTGTCGATCTGGAGCTTTTAAGACAAAGAATCTGAAACGAATACGGATTATCTAGAAGAAATGTCGTAAGAAGTATGTTTTACAAAATCTTAAGTTTCAGTTTCACCCGCCGTAGTCCTTCATTGTCCTTCATTTTACTAAAATAAGTGGAGAAAATTCATTTCAAATAGCCCTTTTCTCTGATGCTTTGGCATTGGTTTCAGTTATAGAGTTTGTGGTTTAGTAATCTATAATTTTTACTCAACTTTTGTAGAAAAAATTCGCTACCGAGAAGACTGCCACTTTTTAATTTTGAAAAGATTTCACGAAATGTGCGCGGACTAGGCCCCTTAGAATCTATATCCAGGGTTAGTTTCAGTTTTTATATATCTGCATGTATACAGGTGATGCATTTCTACGGTAAAGCCCAGAAAATCGGTTACTATACAAGAAAAATTATGTGTGTTCGTTATAGGGCGTCTTGAGCTGATTCTTATAAAATAATTTTGACAATTACAGGCTAGCCGATAAATCGGTAATGATACAAATTGTCTTTTTTTCAAAAAACGTCCCTTATGTTATTTATTCTTTGCATATTCCAACAAATTATAATGAGTCTGGGAAATAAAAAGATATCGTTCATCGTTTTCGAGTTATTTCAATTGCTTTGCAGCTTTTCACATACTAAAATTTATGATACGGCGTTTACCCAATAAATACCCTGCGATGGAACGTCTATCTGCGACTTGGATCACATAGCATTTTCATGTCACAGGTTCAATTCGCAACGAACTGACCTTATCAATTCATTAAAACCACAGTATATATCACATTCCTGGCAAATGTATCATACCTGCTAAGTTTTCATGATAAAAATGTATTCCCATTGTTGTATAGATTCTTTAGACAAATAGATTTATTGTTATAATAGATCAGCATGTACAGGATGAGTATTATAAATGATAACCCTCTTTTATTTTCGTTATTTCTGGGCCAATTGATCCGCTCAAAAACTTATTTTGAACAATTTTTAATGTAGTTTCTGAATCTGCTATCGCTTTTTAAGAATTTTGAAATGTGTATGAGGTGGAACAAAAAAGATATTTTCTTTAAATAGAACAGCCTGTATTTTTTACATATTTTAATTTGTAGATTTTATGATTACAAAAATATATAGCACATTTGGATAAGCAGTTTTTAAGTTATGATAAAATATGTAAAACGACAAATCTGTTTACGTATTACTCAATAATATACGAAGTAGCCTTTGGAAATAAAATTTTTACTTTGTATAAACGTCAAAAAGGTTACGATTTGTTAGTGCTTTTTCTATTAGGAATCTTTATTGTGTGCAAAAAAAACATCGTGCCTTATCATAGTTTAGAGAATAGGCGTAGACTTTTAGAAATATTCTTATATTGTAATAAAAACATGACTGCTTCACAAAGGGAGTTTAGAAGACTGTATCCGAATGATACTGTGTCTGGCAAAGGAACATTTACAATAAATTTTGTGACACAAACTCATTAAAGAATGCAAATAGAAGAAAAACGAGGAATACTATTAGTTAGGAAATACAAATGAATATTCTATTATCTGTTATAGAAGAGCCAAGTCGGTCTACTTATTTTGTAGCTAAAGATTTAAATGTAAGCCAAAGCAGCGTTATGCAACTTTTAAAAAGAAATAAGTATAAACCTTTTCACATTCTTCCTGTTCAATACTTAACCGAAAATGATCGTCGACAGAGAATACTGTTTTGCCAACAAATTATTGAAAAATATAATGAAAACAATGATTTTTCGCGAAATGCGTTTTGGACTGATGAGTCGTCCTTTTCTACAGCTGATTTGTTTAATAGACATAACAAACATCATTGGGCTACAGAAAATCCACATATGGTAAAGCAAAAAAAAAACAAGGACGTAAAACTGTCAATGTGTGGTGTGGGATACACCAAAACAAAATAATTGGTCAATTTTTTTTACATACAAACCTCACAGGTGTAGTTTATCTCCATTTGCTACAAGAGCAAGTTGAGGAACATTTGGATGACTTGCCAGTTATTATAAATTTAAGAGCAATCTGGCAGCAAGACGGAGCTTTTCCACATAACGTTAGACCTGCGACGAACTACATAAACCAAAAATATGACCTCTGGATAGGAAAAAATGGTCCCATCCATTGGCCGGCTAAAAGCCCCGATTTAAATCCGCTAATTTTTTTCCTTTGGGGTGCTCTCAAGAACAGTATCTATAGTGAAGAACTGTTGGGGGACACTGTGCAATTAAAACAGCTTATACGACGAGACATAAATTCTTTTAACGAAAATGCAGCGGTATTTGAAGATGTGCGATCACATTTTTTACGGCGATGTTTCAAATGCTTAGAAAACAACGGAAGTTATGTAGAAGATACAATGTAAATCTTTATATTATTTTCTAATTTTTATAAGTTTGATACTTTTATTTTATTTGTTTCCTTGTATATGGTTTCGTTATATATTTTGTTGAATAGATATCTTAGCTAGTTTTGTATAATAATTAACTAAATATTGACAAATTATATTTTTCGGATAAGCTAATAGTTTGACGTTTGTATACAAAATTAAAATTTTGTTTCCAAAGGCTACTTTGTCTATTATTGAGTAATACGTAAACAGATTTGTCGTTTTACATATTTCATCATAACTTTAAAAATGATTATCCAAATGTGCTATAACTATATATTTTTGTAATCATAAAAAATCGACAAATTATAATATGTGAAAAAATGCAGGATGTTCCATTTTAAAAAACTATATTTTTTGTTCCACCTCGTACATTTTTCAAACTTCTTGAAAAGCGATATCATATTCAGAAACTACGTTAAAAATTGTTTAAAATAAGTTTTCGAACGAATAAATTCGCTCAGAAATAAAGAAAATAAAAGGAGGTTATTATTTATAATACTCACCCTGTACACACTAAGTGAGATACAAGACACGAAGCACGTGCCGCCACCTCGTTGCGGAACCAAGCAGTATGTTATCACGGCAGCTCCAAATAACACAAAGTATTAAAAAAGGAAACTGTATACTACCAACTTACAATTTAGTAAATTGTCAGCTCTGGCCCATTTCTACCCCAATATTGGGACAATGTATGTAAGGCTAGATGCATTCTCACCACAATTAGAAACGTAGACCGGTTTCGCTCTAATTAGAGTTCATCAGTACGGCATACTAATTGCAGCGAATATACACCTATAAAGTAAATAATACGGCTATTGTAGCCGGCCTTCCAACACTAAGTGAGAGATATAAGACACGAAGCACGTGCCGCCACCTCGTTGCGGAACCAAGTAGTATATTGTCACGGCAGCTCCAAATAACACAAAGTGTTAAAAATAGAAACTGTATACAACCAACTAACAATTTAGTAAATTGTCAGCCTTGGCCCCTAGGGTATTTTCTCTGCAATTAGTATGCCGTACTGACGAGCTCTAATTAGAGTGAAACCAGTCTACGGTTCTAATTGTTGTGAAAATACATCTAGCCTTACATACTTTGTCTCTATATTAGGGTAGAAATGGGCCAGAGCTGACAATTTACTATTGTCTATAACATAAATTATTGATGTGGTTGAGCGTAAATTCCAATTATTGTATTCGACCAAGTAGTAGTAGTAGTAGCAGTGGTGGGGAGGCCAACGCCAAGCAAGTAGGCCACAATGGGCCCTTTTTGCCAACCCCAGCAACCATGCTCTACTCTTCCTCGGTTCCGTGGCCAAACCGCCTCGACCTCGAGATGAAGGCCGTGACGGTCTTCAATTGGACGGTACTTACCTGATTCCTCTGCAGAGTCCTCGATTCGAACAGTTCTGCTCGAAGACTCCCAAAAGCCTCGCATTCACACAGGTAGTGGTAGGACGTTTCTTCATCCTCGCCGCATTCCTGGCAAATGGGATCCCTCTCTACGCCTATCAATGTGGGGTGTCATCTAAGGGCGCAGTGGCCTGTCAGCACCCCAAGGATGCGGCGAAGCGTAGGTCGACTCCTTCCGAGTAGCCAGACAGCTTTATCTCTGTCCGGCCGTATTCGACCAAAAAACTTGTGGGATATTACGTTCTCAACATGTTAATACGACAAAAACCTTACACAGTTGCCAGACTTGAAACTTGACATATGTTACAGGGGAAGATTCAATTTTATCCCATTATTTGAACATAAAAGATATACGCTTATTGAATGTAAACATAAGAACGGCAGAGGCAGAGGCAACTAATGTTGGTAAATTACTATTATACGTTGTGTCATTAAAGCAGTAGGTATTTATATTGTATAAAAAATAAATACCGTCACTTGGTTAAACAAAAGGGACCCAAAACAAAAATCGAACTAAATAAAAACCACTAAAGTAGTCTAAACCACGTCAACTAAATCAGAAATATGCTTGACTAATAATTATTTTCTAATCGTATGATGCGCGCATATTACTTTTCGCGAGCTCAGTTTTGTAGGTAGACAACCCAAAAAAAAAAAAAAGTTTACATGTGGGTTATAGGACATTAAATATTAATAATACTCATTTGCTTGATATCGCTAATTCTTTTTCAAAATTTATATAAAGTTTATTTCCCTTAAAATACGAAAACTCAAAAGTTATACAATTTTCTCGAGGATTGGTTAAGGTGTTCGGAGTCTCTCGGCGGATTATAAGCACCCGATGCAATGCTTTTACTTCCATCTCATTACAAAAAAATATATATGTTCTAAAACTGGTGTGGCTAACTACTAAAATTCCATCTAGGTTACTTCTTCTTAAATGGTTGGTTACTGCGAGCCGCCGGTTAAGTTGAAAGATGTAACAGAATGTTAGGTGCTTTATCTGCGATACAGTAGGGGTTGGACGATACGTTTGGTGAAGTGGATCATCACACCCAGCCTACTTAGTGAAGTGGGTCATCAAGTCAAGTTTCATTTTGATTTAAAGTACCCACTACTGAACCACATCCTGAGAACAATGCGACAGAGACAGTATTTGGTTTGACAGCTATCTGAGAAAATGTACTTCAATGAATAAGGCGAAGCAGGCAGTAAAGAGGCGTTTAACCCAGCGATTCCAGGGAATCAACAGTTTCAATAAAGTTTGATGGTGACCCTGTAAGTTGGGCAAACCACCACGAGAGAAAAGACCGTATACAATTTCAAAACTCCTTGTTAATGGATGTATAATATATAGATTTATTCACATAGATAGACAGTTACAATGATTTCACAAGATGCCAACAGAGGGAGAATAAATCCAAACTGGCCCACAAAAGTCAAAGACATGTGCGTGGATTTGGAATAAGTGATGTACTTAACAATCTTCAATACAGCGCAACATCGCAATTTCAAAAATGCAGACAGCGCATGACTACAAGAAAGACATATTTAATTTACACTATACAAACATTATTTACAAAAGTAAATAATTCTAACTACTGTAACAAATAAGCCAATCAAAATGGTCACAATTTAAAGTCCAAGACAAAAACAAATAAAAAGCAGTACAAAATTAGAAACAATCACACTTACACATACTTGCTCACTCACTCACTCACTCACTCACTCACTCACTCACTCACTCACTCACTCACTCACTCACTCACTCACTCACTCACTCGCTCATTCACTCACTGACTCACTCGCTCATTCTTCCTCACTTTCTTACATGACATAGCTTCAACAAAACAGGCATTCAACACACAGTGACGGAATCAGAAAAATTACCACAGCACAACAATAATTCAATAGTTTGTAACTAAGTAGATATTTTCAGAACAGCTGTAAATATTAAAAGCGACTGTTCGAAAATAAATATAATATAAATCGCACGGGTAAAAGTGCTACGCAGTTAAAATAATTAATTTATCATTAATATTTCTTAACAAGTACGCATTTCGAATTATCGCAGTAGAGTAAAAACATATCTGCAGAAGATAAAGATAAGGTATCTACCACCGATTAGGATTTTTCAGCCGGTGACTAGAGAGACAATAACGACGAGGGGCAGAAAGAGTCCACCGTTTGCCGTAGCGTGGTTAAGTTTGTAGCTTGAGTTCCGCATCAGTGAATTAAAAGTCCGCTTGTTCAAATCATAACAAAGTATTAGGTTACAGTATCGTCCGTCCCGTTGTTATATAGAACAATTTTGATTCTAGTAATTCTTCCGAATATAGTCCATGTACGAACCTTTTAAGTTTTTTTTATTGTATTTACATATAGCGAATTTTCGGATATTTTCTCAGTTCCGTGTGTCTCTCCGGTGACGTCGAGATCGTGGGATCGAGCGCAATCTCCTTCTGTTACCATATCCTATTATTGTTGGCGTTTCGTAAAACATTCGGAAGGTGATGCTGTAGTTAACACAGACTTTTCGAATGCATTACCTACGACCGTTCTGATTGGACTTTGGTCTGGACGCTGTAACACAAGCAGGTTTAGGTCGAGTCAGTACGCCGCAATATCCTTCCACATGGTGTTCCCCTATAATCCTTCCCGGTCCTTGTCGACGCACCGACGTCGAGGCGCTTGACCTCGCGATACCGGCTTCGACGGATAGATGTCATTTAGTTATTTGAGGAGCGTTTCCTCAATCCACCCACTTAACGGCTGTATCCACGAGTCGTAAACCACAGTACTCGGAGCTCCGCCCGCGTGTCTTCTGTATTTCTTCTCCGTGGGGAATAGTACATTTGGTTGGCTCGTCATCAGTGATATAATTTGTTTTAGGATAAATTAACGTAATAAGTACTATTCAGATTGTAAAAATATCAGGGAATTGTAACGTATCATTAGGTAATAAACAGTGTGGAAAATATATTCAGTCTATATTATAACCGCAAATAAATCTGCTATACCTATACAGGCTTTCAGAAGATCAGGTAAATACCGGGGGAGCGATTAAAGCCCGCAACCTTGGAGGTATCTACACGGTCGGTTATATCATAGGCTACCGGACCCTCTCCACATAGCTATCCAGGCACACTGATCACACCTGTGGTCGAAGTCTTGTGACGAGGTCGCAGACATCCTCGTAGGAAGTAAACCCTTTCAAAATCTGGCGCTCGAGACCGTACCCGTAAAAACGTCGACCCGTTCCACTAAATAATTCACCCCGTGAATCAAGGCCTCGTCACAAGTTACCCATGAATTATCCTACGGGCATTCAGTCTAGGCCAGTCGAGTATCCAAGCCTTCAACAGCACCTTAAACAATCCCATGTCACATACAGTCTGTACTTTCGATGGCAAGAAGTTGTGTAGTCTTGGTCCCATTTGAACATGACATCGTCGTGTCTGAGACTTATTAAACCTCGGGATTATGCTGGCACTCCGAATCTACGAGTCTGATAGCCATGGGATGATTAAGTGAGTCTTCCTCTATTCTTTTGTTGCCAGATACCCACAGACCCAAGGTAAATTTGAGAGTGATCCGGGACACGCATTTCCGCATATATGTCTCATCACTTGGTTCCATCCATCATAAGGTTCAATATTTTACATGTACAAGGAACCTGTAGATGATTGTGGCTAGGTTTGAGAACCTAGGGAGCACGTCCCTATGGAAAGAGGAGTGTAAAGTTTTGGTCCAAATTGGTGAGTGTATGAGTACAAAACCCGGGTTCAGATTGGTTTTAAACGCATGGAAAAGGTCGCAGCAACTCTGATAAATTGAACTGCGATCTTATATTTTGCAGCATGTTGGGCGCTGGCAATCCAGGCCTGGACTGGCGGTTACTCGAGTCCACTGTGGTACTCATTAATTTTAAGAGGCTAGTGGTTATCCAAGCCTACGTATTGGTTAAGAGAGGCCTAATAAAACAAAACATATGTGCACATGTGTATGTAGGAATACATGTAGAAATATTTGTAGTTATATATCTGGTAATATATGCGATAATATGTAGTAATGATATTAATTATTATGTATTTTGTATTTCTTGAATATATTTACGGCCAGTGCAGGTTGCAGATTATTTCATTTTCGGACCAGTGTTTTGTTTGTATTACAGTGATTGCTTTATCTTATACGACATGAAATTTACAGTTACGTCGGTGGACCTCCTAAAGTCAGGATGGCCGAATGTAAGCTGGCAACACCGCATCTTCATTAACATGCAGCCTGTGGTGTTCCCCAGGGTTGCTGGTCCTGATGGTGGGGGGTGACAAGAGCAGATCGAGCGGTACGAGATTGGCCAGAGAGGGGAGACATTCCAATATGCGTCCATCCGCGGCACATGTACTTAAAAAACCTAAGAATTAGAATTCCATTACGATGTCCAGTTAACTTCAATAAACCTTTTAATTAGACTATTCCCTATTTTTCTTACTACCCTATTTTAATATCAGGAAAGCCTCTGACCTTAACGAGATCCCAGCAATTGTTCTCAAAAAATACGCACCAAAATTTGCTCCTGTCCTGACTCGCCTGTTTCAGGCATCTTACAATAGAGGCATAGTCCCTAGTAACTGGAAAACTGCTCGAGTACAACGCGTCCCCAAAAAATGATCCAAAGCGCTTCCTAGCAACTACAGGCCTATTTATCTCCTTTCAGTCGTCTCCAAAGTTATGGAAAAATATATAAACACCGAATTACTAAAATTTCTTGAAAAACACATTCTAATCCACGACAGGCAGTATGGATTCCGTCAGCGCAGATCAACTGCCGACCTCCTTTCCTTTGTCACCCATTCTTGGGACAAGTTTATGGAACCACACGGTGAATTCCAAATTATCGCTCTAGACATGTCCAAAGAATTCGACCAGGTCTGGCACGCAGCGCTGTTTAATAAACTTTCGGCCTATGGCCTATCACCAAAATACTGTACTTTGACAGCAAATTTCCTCTTCAACCGGAGCATTTCTGTTGTCGTGGATGGCCATTCCTCTAAACTGTATCCAATTAATGCAGGAGTTCCTCAAGGTTCATCTTTAGTCCCTACTTTGTTTCTTTTCCACATCAATGACCTCCTCTCTAGCACATCCAACCCAGTTCACAGTTACGCAGGCGACAGCACGCTCCACTCAAATATACAATATTCTAAGCCTGTCTATTTAGCCCAATTAGATGAGGATCGCAGACTCATGGAGGGTTCTGTCTTTGTGGATCTCCAAAAAATATTAGACCGGGGACGTAGAAATCTTTTACAATTCAACCCCACCAAATCTGTCTTGCTTTTGATCTCATAAGAGATACACCAGCCCTATACCCATCACAATGAACAACCAGGTTGTTCAAAGTAATGAGTCCTTTTCACTTGTTGGCATTTCTGTGGATCAAAATTTCAATTGGCACCAACATGTCACAGCAATTGCAGAAGCGGCTGGTAAGAAATTAGGTTTCCTTGTCCGGGCTCGCAAATACTTTTCATCATCTAATCTCTATACCTTATGTACTTCACAAATAAGGCCAAACCTCGAATACTGCTCCTACATCTGCGGTGCCGCTGCCGCTTCTAGACTCGCTATCCTGGACTCCATTCAGAAGATAGCTATTCGTCACCGATGGTGACCCGACCGTCACCCAAAGCCGCCATCGCTTGCCTACCGACGTGCCGTTGGTGACCTCTCTCTCTTTTTGATAGATATCTGCACGGGCACTGCCCAGCGGACCTTTCTTCCATAGTTCCTCCACCTGCTGCCCCCAACAGATCTACCAGGGGAACAGAGCGAATGCACCCTTTTACTCTCCAGGTCACCAGACATATAACATCTTGGTATGCCCGCTCTTTTGTCCCGAGGACTTCCAAGTTGTGGAATTCCTTGCCAGCACATGTTTTTCCTTCTCCTCCGAACCTCCAAACCTTCGACTCCAGAATTAACAAGTTGCCTCTTTCCTCCTTGTCGACACCCACGGTACGATAGTATTTAGGCTATAAGCCCTCGTGGTGTGTTGTTGAAATTAAAAAAACACCTTGTCATTTAAGATTTAAGGGGTGAATCGCACCACCGTTTAAGGGTTGCTGTTGCGATGTTGAAAATAAGCCTAAAAGTTTTCCCCCCTGAAAGCAAAATTTACTTTTTTGAGAGATTTTCACGATAAGTGTCCTGAAACGTGCCTGCTTCATTTTCAAGTGACCACCTGTGTAAATTCGTTTTAAAAATTAATTCATTCCAGTATACTTAACTCACAGAATACAAATTTTAATACCTAGTAACACTATAAAATTTGCACGACAAATAAATTTAATTTTTGTATAAATCTAATACCTCTACCCATTTTTACGCAACTCATTTCATTAATATTCCCATTGTTCCAGTAGATATAATAAAATTACAATGCTAACAAAATACTAACAAAACTAATTGGAAGCTGCACCGTCATCAACTAAAATGGTATAAAATGATGATCAGGGAAGCCATTAAAGCCATTGTTGAGATCACTAATAGAGAGAGTTGTACATTTAAATATCAAACAGTGGAGAGTATGATTTATCATTTGGAGATATTTAAATCCATAAAGTAATTGATGTGAAGCCGGTCAATATACAGGAGGGTCCCCTCTTGTGAATGCTGTTCTGAGAGTCGGCGAACAAAAACGCCGAAAGGAAGATTGATTTATATGTGTTTACACTTCTGTTTGGATTTTAAAGAGGACCGTTTGTCTAAATATGCATGTCACCCTGTGTGGAGTGACTGACGGCGGTTTTAGATGTTTGAAAGGAGACTTTACTGTTCAACGGCTTATTAGGAATATTGTCATTGTACACGGTGTTACTAGAATCTTATTAAAGTGATTTTACTACCGTGTGTGTAATCTAAAGAAAATAATTTCAGTACAGAACAGGGCCGGATTATCCATAAGGCAGTGTAGGTAACTGCCTAGGGGCCTCGCATCGGCAATGGGCCCCGCGCCCCGAGAAAAAAAATTGAAAATGTTTCATCGAGTGAAAATATAATTTCAAGATTTGTATCCTCAATGACAATATTATTTGGGTAATCCTACATTGTACACACCTCAGTAGTAAACAAACAATTCGGGTGGAATCAGATCGCAGAAGTGGACGCTGGACGATGTACACTGCTGACAGATGAGTATTACCAAGGGTCATTTTAAATATAGAAGGAAATCAAGGGGTAAACAAATGTTTTTATAATGTAAATAAACTATAATATGGCGTCATCTACATAAATCGATATTTGACATATTTTGCGGAAAGCAGTAGGAAAACGGAGATGTAAAAAGTTAATTTTCAGGCATGGTGGTCCAGGTGAAAAAACGTGGGCCTCTGGTTCCAAGGGTACTGGGTTCAATTCCCGATTTCCCCTCTCCACCCTTTTTAAGTACATAAGTAACATCAACAGAGGTTGTGCCAGTCTGATTGAGCAAGGTGATCTGCACGTTCCGCCCTTCCCAGTAGGCGTAAAGCTGTCGGTCTGGTGCCCATGCGATGTTGGGCACGTTAATTTCCCGGACAGTGAGGTGAATGAATCACTTTAGTAAAGTCAATGAAGCAATTTCCGTTGCGAAAAAAAGGATTTTTCATGATTTTTTTTGATTTTGATTTTGATGACGTTGACGTGGTCGACAAAACGATCGTAAGGTCTTTGAAATATGTGTTGTGGTCATTTGGGTTCTCCAATTGTACTTATGAGTGCTCATTACAGGTTCCAGTTTTCACATAGGTTACCATAAAACATTTCGGCTTAAAAAAATATACTGGATATCGTTTGCTATTAGCATATACAGTGGTATTTATCATCAGCAATTCGCAACGGAAATTGCTTTATTCACTTTTCACACTCATTTAAGGTTGGAAACTTAAATATAAAGAAACAGTCCGAAGGGAAGCCCATTTTGAGCCATTTTCTCGGTTATGTTTATCATCGACAGTTGTCAGTAGAAATTTCTTCTTTACCATGAAACATTGCGACTTTTCAAAATAATATACTGGATACCGATTGCAATTAGCATATACAGTTGTATTTATCATCGGCAATTCGCAACGGAAATTGCTTCATTGACTTTACTAAAGTGATTCATTCACCTCACTGTCCGGGAAATTTGGGTCTTTAACGTGCTCAACGTCGCATGGGCACCAGACCGACAGCTTTACGCCCACTGGGAAGGGCGGAACGTGCAAATCACCTTGCTCAATCAGACTGGCACAACCTCTGTTGATGTTACTGATGTACTTAAAAAGGGTGGAGAGGGGAAATCGGGAATTGAACCCAGTACCCTTGGAACCAGAGGACCACGTTTTTTCACCTGGACCACCATGCCTGAAAATTAACTTTTTACATCTCCGTTTTCCTACTGCTTTCCGCAAAATATGTCAAATATCGATATGTAGATGACGCCATATTATAGTTTATTTACATTATAAAAACATTTGTTCACCCTTTAATTTCCTTCTATATTTAAAATGGTAATACTCATCTGGCAACAGTGCACATCGTCCAGCGTCCACTTCTGCGTTCCGTTTCCACCCGAATTATTTGTTTACCAGTGAGGTGTCTACAATGCAGGATTACCATTATTTGTTTTTTTTTGTATAACATTGTCATATTTCAAATTATTATAGATAGATATTCGATTCTTTCGCGGCGATTTTAACGCCGATTAATCAGACGACGGTACGGCAAGCAAAAGCAAGAGCTGCTTTTTTAACGCAAAGCGCTTCAAAAATTCTACATTGTGAATGCACAAGTACTGGTACTACATATTAATCTACTCTATGGCCACGTCACTTTCATGAGGTTGGCAGTACTGCCAGTACTGGTTCGCATGACAAAGAGCATTGGGGGAGTCCCCAATTCGCTGAATACGTTACGTAGCAAAGTTGTATATTATAAAAACAGTTTCGAAACACTCGTTCTGTAATTACGATTTGTAAATTTTGAGACCGTGAATTTAATTTTGAAAGTTTTAGTGAGCTCTGTGTTTCCAAGCTTATGAATTTGGATAGGAGTGCTAGATTTTTTTATTAAGACTGCCAGTGATTTTGTAACGAAGTAGATATTTTCAGGACAGCTGTAGATATTAAAAGCTATTGTTCGAAAATAAATATAATATAACTCACACAGGTAAAAATTCTACGCAGTAAAATCATTATTTTATCATTATTATTTCTTAAAAGTACGCATTTTCGAATTATCGCGGCGGATTAAAAACATATCTGCAGAAGATAAGGATAAGGTATCTACCACCGATTAGGATTTTTCCGCCGGTGACTGGAGATACAAGAACGTTAGTGGCAGAAAGAGTTCACCGTTTGCCGTAGCGTGGGTAAATTTATAACTTGAGTTTCACATCAGTGAATTAAAAGTCTGCTTGTTTAATTTGTAACAAAGTATTAGAATACAGTACCCTCCGTCCCGTTGTTGCATAGAACGATTTTGTACTAATAATTCTTCCGAACGTAGTATAGGTAAGAACCTTTGAAGTTTATTTTATTTTATTTATATATAGCGAATTTTCGGATATTTTCTCAGTTCTGTGTGTCTATCCGGTGAGGTCGAGATTGTGGGATCTAGCGTAGTTTCCTTCCGTTTCCATATCCCATTATTGTTGGCGTTTCGTAAAACATTCGGGAGGTGATGCTGTAGCTAACACAGATCTCTCGAGTGTATTGCGTACGACCGTTCTGATTCGACTCTGGTCTGGACACTGTAAGTACACAAGCAGGCCAAGGTAGTTAGTATGTGACAATATCCTTCCACAGGGTGTTCCCCTATAACCCTCCCCGTTCCCTATCGACGCACTGGCGTCGAGACGCTTGATCTCGCGGTACCGTCTTCGACGGATGGACGCCATTTAGTTATTTGAGGAGCGTTTCTCTAATCGACCCACTTAACGGCTGCATCTACGAGTCGTAGACCACAGTACTCGGAATTTCCGCCCGCGTGTCTTCCGTATTTCTTCTCCGTGGGGAATAATTGATTTTGATGCTCGTCATCAGTGATATAATCTGCTTTAGGATAAATTAACGTGATAAGTACAATTCAGATTGTAAAATTATCAGTGAATTGTAACGTTACATGAGGCAATAAATAGTGTGGAAAGTATATTCAGTCTATATTATAACCGCGAATAAATCTGCTACACCCATACAAACTTTCGGAAGGTCATAGAAATACCGGTGGAGCGATTAAAGCCCGCAACCTCGGAGGTATCTATACGGCCTGTTATATCATGGGCTACCGGATCCTCTCCACAGAGCTATCCAGGCACCACAACCGTGGCCAGAGCCTTGTGACGAGGTCGCAGACATCCTCAGCAGGAGTAAACCCTTTCAAAATCTGGCGCCCGAAACCGTTCCCGTAAATCCGTTGATCTGTTCCGCTAAATAATTCACCCCGCAAGTCAGGTCTCGTTACAATTTGAGAAAATCGGCGAAACAACGAGCGAGTGTAATACTAAAACTGAAGTTACCAGGTATGCTTGATTACGAGATTTTATTTTATATACTTATTTCATCCAATATTATAAAATTTAACGAGTGAAGTGCCGAAGATTTTCTTGTGTAGATATTATAGAAATTATTACAATATCTCTCGCGTCGTTTTTATTCACACGATTATTTACTTTCCTTTCAGAAACAAAATGTCGGAGGAACCCGTAAACAGAAAACACCTAGGTGGTTAGGAAAAACATAAAAAGTGGCAAGAGCAACAAAACAAGCGTGATGAACAATTAAAAAATACACAAAACCTTTTACAACTCGGATTTAGTCGCCAATCAACGGAAAATCAACCTTCCCCAGGTACGTCTGCTAGCGACACTATGGCGGCGGACCAAGAAGAGATTCCTTGCGAGTGTTCTTAACGGACTAACCAGGATCAAGAAATATCTACTTTAGCAGGTGCAGAGGAAAATGAGGCCGAGGCAAAGGTCTAATTACCACAGCAAAACGTAGTCCATCTAGGAGTAGAATACAGGAATGGTATTGGGTTATGGCAAATTATTTCCAACGAAATACAAGATTTTTGATGTACTAGAGATCCTAACGAATGTCAACACTTTGAGTGTGATTTTTCTGCTTCAAGCCGACAATACCACGATAGCAAAAGATTTCTTTCTCAATCGATGTTTTTTTCGGATACATACAATAAATGTTTACTAAGTTATTGTAAAAAAATGTGGTCGAATTTTTGTGAAAAATATTGTGCCAAACAAAAACTAGTCAAGATCCGAAGAATGGCTTGCCTAGGTATCACAGGGGTCATGTCTTCAACGCCAACAGCCGCCATGGAGGTGTTGCTGGATCTGCCCCTCTACACTTAGTTATTATGGGGGTGGCCAAGCTGGGACTATATAGACTAGCCTGCAATGGTAGACTGAAAAGCAAGCCAGGCTTCAGGGGCCACTGCAAAAGAGATCGTGAAGGAGCCCATGCTTGCAATGAGGTAAGACTTCGCGAGCCCGAGAATATGCAGGGAAAACAACTTCACAGTCGAAATCCCCGACCGCGAGGTATGGCGGGAGGAGACGCCGGGCATACCACAGGACGCGCTCGTCTGGTTCACGGACGGATACGGGGGGACTGTGGGACGGGGGCGGGTGTTTATTCGGAAGGACCGAGGGTAAGTCATAGTGTTTGCCTAGGAGCCCATGCAACGGTCTTTCAGTCCGCAATGTACGCCATCCTGCACTGTGTGTGGGAGAACAAGAGAATAGGCTGCACCAACAAGCGGATCCTCATAGCCACAGACAGCCACGCAGCCCTTGAGGCCCCAAGTAGCCCACGGGTAAATTTCTGGCTGGTGAGTGAGCGCCAATACGAGACGAGCGACCTGTCTGGGCAGAATAGGGTCACCCTCATCTGGGTGCCTGGTCACTCTGGGGTCCAAGGCAATGAAGAAGCTGACATTCTCGCGAAGAGAGGGTCAGCAGAACCCTTTATGGGACCAGAACCCGCTCTGGGCATGACAAAGAGCACTGCCAGTGGAGGCATTAAATCCTGGGTCAGAAACCAACACAAGGTGTACTGAGTAGACTGTCCAGGGCTCAGACATGGGAAGTCAATAATTGACGAACCCAGTTCAAAGAGAGCTGTGGAGCCGCTAAAACTCAGCAGAGGACAGCTCAGAAATATAACAGGTCTATTGACGGGACATATGGCCGTCAACAAACACCTGCATAAAATGGGACAGTTCGAGTGGGACCTCGAATGCAGACTCTGCGGCGAGGGGGAGGAAACAGCCCAGGACATATTGTGCGAGTGTAAAGCTCTGGACCGCAAAAGACAACTAATCTACGGTTTCATTCCTGAATGTGCCGGAAAATCGATTCATGGCGTCATCAAAACAACACAAACGACAACTCAAACCACAAGACGAGAGTGAACGTCGGCCATTAATGAAAACTGCAATAAAGCAGATGGCGCTGGTTAGACGGCGAAACGGTGAACCAAAAGCAAGGACAGAACAGCGGAAACGTCAGAGACAAATCGCGGAGAGGAGGGGGAGCCACAGAACAGCCAACTTCGTATACGTTATGATTTAGCCATAGAGGAACCATAGACTACTGGTAATATTAGTTCACTAAATGATTATACAATGAAGGAAAATTCGAAATGTCTGTGTTGGACAGGTCCAAAACTTCGTTGTTGGAACATTTGACATGTTTGAAAATCTCCATTTCTTCTAAGATGAATTGTTACACTCCAAAATTCGAGGGATGTAGAATCCTGGCATCAGTGTTCTTATTGAAGCAGTGACCACTCTCTCTTAAATGACTACCAAAGACTGACGTGTCATTGTTTACCTGATTTCTGATTCTGAGATGTTCAGACACCCTGGTGCTTAATGATCTTCCTGTTCTCCCGATGTAAACAGCATTGCAATCGGGGGCACCACATTAAACGATAAACACCTGACTTCTTAAGGTCTGGGATATTGTCCTTGTTATAGATGAACATATTACTAACTGTGTTCATGGATCTGAATGAAAACTTCACATTGTCTCTCTTGAGGGCTTTAACTATAGTGTTGGAAACTGGACCACAAAACGTGAAGGGGAAATATGAGACTCCCTCTGGCTGGGTGAGCGGTAAACTGGTGCTGAGTTCTACTAAGAGCTGACGGCTCTTTTTACTGACCATCCTATCGACGATATTGATTGGATACTCGTTGTTGACTGCGAGCTGCTTGATACAGTTCAATTCTTTGACAAAATTCGTCCCCGACAGTGGGACTCTGAACAGTCTGTCGATTAGGAATCTGATTGAAGCTAACTTGTGAGAGATGTAGTGGCATGACTTGAACGGGATAAGGTGGTCTGTTTGAGTGGGTTTTCTTTCTATGTCGAAAACAATGGAACTGCTACATCTGCTCAGCTTTAGATCAAGGAAACTTATGGAAGAGTTGACTTCTAATCCCATGGTGAAATTGATGTTGACATGCAGATTGTTGAGCCAACCCAGGAACAGATGAAGCTGCTCTGTGGTACCCGACCACACCACAAGTATGTCATCGACATAGCGTGACCAGAAAGAAATATGACTTACAAAAGGGTTGTAGCATGTAACATTGCTTTTTAACCTATTTTGCTAGTTGACTGTAGATTTTTTAACCTTGATGATGTATGTAAAGTTTAACTTGAGATCATTGTGCTTAAACTAGCACAATTGCCTATCAGAAGACAATGTTTTCTGACAGACCTTTTTATTACAATTTTTAGATTTGCCCCTGATGATGGCTATTGAATAGCCGAAACGCGTAGGGCTCCTCATCAATAAATTTTGCTGTCTGGATGAAGCCTCTCATTAAGTACCTTAATTAATCTACGGTCAGTCTAGACCGGAGAGAGAGCATTATAAAACCTCACTCTACTAATCGCTGTGCACTATGGTGCAAGGTACAGTGATTTTGGAATGGGTGGAGTGAAGAGACTAACGGCATGCACAATAGGCCAAGGTCTGCAGTGCTATCGGGGCAATAAGCAGCGGACGAGCCCTGAGGGTGAAAAAAACTACCCTCCTTCACATCGAAGTTTAAGAAAGCCTTGCACTTTGCTTGTAAGACTGCTTAGAATTATGTAACCGCTTGTGTCATGTAATGCTTGTCAACCTACCAGAAACATTGTTTCTGACACAACCACTTTTGTAGTGTTTCAGGAAGCCACTGAAGATGGCTTAGGTTATATGAGCCGAAACGCGTAGGGCCTTTATCAATAAATACAGTCTGGAAGTATAGCATTCTCTGTTTTCCCTTAGAAGTATGTCTATTCCAGACGTTGTGACGTTCAGGAGTTATTTGGAGCTGTCGTGTCAACATACTACCTGGTTCCGCACCGAGATGGCGACCCTGTCGTACATGTCACAATGTTCTACTTGAACGCACCTGCTGCGTTTCGAAATTCGCTATAATCTTTACATTAACATAACGATTAATCTGTCGATGCATTTGTATAAAAAGAAAACAAGTTATTGGTGGAAAAACGCACTATTGCTCACTTTTTGAGAAACCTTTTTTATACGATTCTGTGTAGAATTCTATAAATGTGAATTTTGTTTAAGCTACTTTAAATTCTCACTCCACCAGCTCATTAAATCTACTCAGAAGTTGTTCGTATTCCTTGATGAATAAATTGAGGCAATATTTTCAGGCCATAAGACCCTAATGGCAATCGAAATTTCAAATTGCCGGCAATGGCGAATTAATGAAACCGTTCTAATATAAACCGGGGTCTGAGATGCACTTATAAAACTTTTTATTTCTCACAGATGTAAATAATTAGATTACATTTCAGGCTGAACGGAGCGGCGTGGCGGGGCGGCCGTCGACAAATTTAAAAACTCGTAACTAGTGTTTTAAAGTTACCGAATGACGTTTTAACAAATTACACTTTTCGTTTCTTTTCATTTCTTTTTAAAGGCGCATTCAACCAAATACATTAAAGCCCTCTGAATCGCTCTCGACAAAGTTTAAAGCTTTTTAAAACCTAATTCGATGAAACGTATTAAGCTACTTGTGTTTCTTTTATCGAACTAGATTGTGCTGGACCAGTTTTAGAATTTACAGAATTGCGAGTGACATGATACGCGGTATCTTATCTATATTTAATTTCTGAGCGCAGATAATCGGTATACAATCTAATTCTGTATAATATATAATATATGTATCCATCCATTGGTGTTTTAGCCAATTGTCATTCGCTAAAAAATCAATTAATCATTAAGCAGGTTCAGAGAAATTTAAATCCTTTCTCTTCTGATAAATCGTCGCTAGTTGAGGTATCTTCTTTGTCGGAATTGAGAATTTAAGAAGAAAAATTGAGGAAACTGAAATACGTAACAAAATATATAATCCACCTCCGAATAAAAAGGCATCTCTTTTAGAACCGGATTTGTCATGTCTCTACCTAGATGACGTCACCGCAAAGCAATCTCAGCTAAGCGTCGTATCTGAAAAGACTTGTTGGAACTGTAGATCTACAGGTCATCTGTATTCAACTTGTGCTCTACCTAGGACCATATTTTGTTTCGGTTGTGGCAGGAAAAACACTTATAAGGATAAGTGTCCAAATTGTTCAAAAAAGTTGACAACTGGAAGTGCTCAGAGGGCAAGTTCTTCCGCAAACCAGAATCGAACGCCATCGAGTCCTCAAAATACGGGAGCACCCCCAAAAAGAGGGTAAGGTTCTAACTTGACGCTAGAGAGGTAAATTCTGATATATCCATTCCCTTAAATGATGCAAAGATGACTTCCTCAAGCCCTATGATATCGAAAATACCTATCTCAAAATATCCTCCAATGATTAACAACACATATGCACCCTCTGCTGCAGAGTGGAACGAATGGCTTCAGGTTGTTAACAAATCCTGTTCTCCTCCTAAGGAAATTTTCCCGGCTAATGTGGTGCCTATGTTGAGCACTATACCTGGTGACAACCGACCTTATATCAACATAGGCATTAAACATTATCGCATTAAGGCTTTGTTGGATACAGGGGGAAATGTTTCTGTAATTGGTGCTCGCGGATTAAACATCCTGAAATCCCTGAACATTTCGACAACTAACCCAGCATGTTCAGCAATCATAAACATTGCTGATGGTTCTCCTTAAGCTGTTTCTGGTTATGCGGACATTCCAGTAACCTTAAACAACATCACCAAAGTTGTAAATTTTCTAGTCGTGCCAGAATTACTTTTGCTTTTATTTTGGGAATAAAATTCTGTGAAGCATTTTCGCTATCTTTGGACTTTAACGCACAATGCTATGACATCAGTGCAATTGTACTATCTCTTTGTGTTGTTAATACGCTTTTGGATAACGATTCTCTCTCGAGTGAAGAAAAAGCTACTTTAGACAAAGTAGAAAAATTTCATTCTCTAACTTCCGCAAAATTGGAACGTACTTCTTTGGCTTCTCATACGGTCGACACTGGTAAAGCCAAGCCTTTTAAGCAGCGTCCGAATCCTTTATCGTCTGCCTTACAGAAACATCTAAATAAGGAAATTGATGAGATGTTATCTCTGGGAGTAATTGAGCCTTCTAATTCACCTAGGTCCACTCCTGTGCTTCTAGTTAAGAAGAAAGATGATACATATAAGATGTGATTTGATGGTCATAAACTTAATGAAGTTACTGTCAAGGATTCTTATCCTTTGCCTCTTATCGACTCCATTTTAAACCAACTTAGGGATTCTCGTTACCTCTCTTCCATAGGCTTGCGTAAGGCTTTCTGGCAAATTCCCTTAGACGATTCTTCGAAGATTAAGACAGCAGTTCAAGTGCATGGCAAAGGATTATACCATTTCTGCTTAATGCCATTCGGGTTAAGCAATGCCTCACACCAAGCAGGGTCTGATGGATTCTATCTTGGGTCCGGACTTGGAACCGTCTGTCTTTGTTTACTTGGATGACATTATTATAGCGACGAATTCCTTTCAACATGTCGATATTCTCTTGGAGATACATCGAAGATTTTCTGTGGCTGGTTTAACGATAAACTTGGACAAGTGTGAATTTTGTTTATCATCTCTTTCTTTTCTCGGCTATATCATTGACAAAGAATGTCTCAGAACAGATCCTAAGAAGGTTGCCAGCATTCTGCAAGCCCCGTCACCAAGCAATAAAATAAAAAAATTCGCTATTAGAGACGGCACGATGAAAAGCTTTTGAAAAAATGTCTTCAGATGAGCGCGAATTTGGATCCCTAGAACCCAAAACCAAGGTCCGTTAAAATTTTTATGTGTTTATATATATATATATATATATATATATATATATATATATATATATATATATATATATATATATATATATATATATATTTAATACTGATTTCAATCAGACTTGGTAAAAATCTTATTTGGGCAAAAACCGAGGTCGAGTTCGTTAATTCGTTGAGTTTTTCCGGTGGAAAATCGGGGAAAACTTTTCGGAAACGCTATATTTTTGTAAGTATCACAGTAACTGGAGTGAGACTTTACACGTGGCTATAAATAGTGCAAATAAACATATGTTGTCAATTTTATGTAACTTGGTCCACAATATTTAGAGTTTTTACCAAATTAAAAATAAAATCCCAAAGACATGCGTTGAAGCGACTTAGTGGTCAAAGTCTAATACCTGACAGAGAGAGTAGTTAACTGTCACGCGTAGATTAATTCATACAACAGGTATAAACCATACAGCAACAGTAACCAAACTAAATTAAACCAGGAAGAAAACATACTACCCGAACCAACAATCGTGAAATCTCGGCCGCAGTTATGGAAAATGGCAGACGACATGGAATTAAAAATTTGCCAGTTGGTTGTTATTTAACTGGGAGATTCAATTAATTGTTAAAATACACTACATTTGTAGCTTTCTTAACAGCCTCAAACACAGTTGTAGCGCATCATAGATACTTTATGCTATCGCATAATAATGTACCAGAAATTTAAACAAAATCAAGCTAGTCTCTATAAAAATGACTCTAAAATAGTTTCTTTTATCTTTAAACTTAAACATAAGACGTCATATAAGACCGAAACAGTTGTGGGATGTGTTTCAATAGTAATTCTACTACCTAATTCTGTAATTAATCAATTATGTATACTTTGAATATAATTTTCTGGGCATGAAGCCGATCTAAAGTATGACGCAAATAAAACCTTTGTTGACGTGTGGCTAGATAGCGCAGCGGGTACCGCGCTCACATCCCACCATAAATTGTAAACGCAGGTTTTTGCAACCAAACATTTTTTCTGTTATAGTATATAGATAAGTTATGTAAATTATAGACATAAATACACTAAATAGTACTAGTAATAGTAAAATAAGCTACCAAACACTTAAATAAACCTTAACTTAACAAACAGTGGCATAGCTAAAATGTAAAGCTGGAACATTGTAATCTAAAATAATACTGTACATATTGTAAAATATTTTCTGTGATATAATGAAGTTCTGTAGAGTTTGAGTTTTCTCGCATCCCACGCAGAAGGTTACGCGATCGAATCCAGCTGGATGAATGTATGTTTTTTAACGTTTTATTTTCACATTTGGAGAAACAGTGGTGCATAGATTTCATACGTTTTGAACAAGATCTCATTTTTGTTTAAAACGCCTAAATAAGTTTGTCACTTTTGAGTCTAAAATTATAATTTTGTTATTGTTGTAGTTGTTATTGGAAAAACCGGTTTGATTAAGTTGATTAAAATGAAATCATACTGGCGATTAATAAGGAAAAAAAACTGCTACGTTTATAATTTGGCATTTCTAAATATGAATTAAGTTTTCTTCTGGAAATCTTCTGTATAACTTTAATGAAATTTGTAATACAAGTTTCTTTTAAAGAGACTTACACTATCTACAGATATAGCAAAATTTGGTTCTTCACCTTCATACACTAAGTGAGTGGTGAACGTGTCGCCACCTAGTTCGGAACCAAGTACTATGTTGTCACGCCCGCTCCAAATAACACAGAGTGTTAAAAAATAGAGACAGTATACAACTAACTAACAATTTAAAAAATTGTTAGCCCTGGCCCATTTCTACCCCAATATAGGGACAAAGTATGTAAGACTAGATGCATTCTCGCAACAATTAGAACCGTAGACCGGTTTCGCTCTCATTAGAGCTCTTCAGTACGGCATACTAATTGTAGCAAAAATGCACCAAAAATAACACGGCCATAGTATAGCCAGTCTTAAAACACTAAGTGAGTGGTGAACGTGTCGCTACAATTAGTATGCCGTACTGAAGAGCTCTAATGAGAGCGAAACCGGTCTACGGTTCTAATTGTTGCGAGAATGCATCTAGTCTTACATACCTTCATAGAAAATTGAGTTTTGTGCATTTTTCTCAAAATGAGTTAAAACGCAAGATTTTTTTGATAATAGAGAGATATTGATGGCAACACTTTCGAAATAATTCTTCAAATGTGCGCGTACTAGGACCTCTAAAATCGATCTTCAAGGTCTGTGTAAATTTAAAGTATTAACTTTACTAATATGCCGTATATTAATAGTGTACAATTCTTATGAAAATTTGCTACTATAACGCACTTGACGCGTTCCGAATTTTTTTTAAGGTGAAGCGGTTCTCACCTAAATAGAAATGTAGAGACGTTTCCTCTGTTTTCACAGATACTTTTGTGAATCCAGAAAAAAATCTCCATTTTTATACTCCGAACATTATCTTAAAATGTTCCTGAAAAAACTGGTTCTATTTTCCTGACCAATGAACCTCTTCAAGCTATGTATCCACCGACCAAGATATAATTATTCGCAAAAAGTTTTTCGACAAAACTTATGAAAAAAATGTTGCATGAAAATTAGTGAACAATCTTTTCAAGAAAACCGAAACCATTTTTTTTACAATAACTTAATAAACATTTTGTGTTAATTACCAAAATTTCACAAAGATCTTGCAAACAATAATTTCTGCGGAAACAGAAAAAAATTCTGCGAAAACTGTCTATTTTTTACAAGATTTGCTAAGAGAATACATAAACGTTAAATTATATACCTAATCTGTAATTAAGATTGGAAAAAAAAAGTATTTTTTTCACTTTTCACAGAAATTTGAACCAGTGTAAGTAAAGTAAAATATAAGCGGAAAAATACTCATATTTTCATGGTACAAGCTGTCAGAAATAAGAACATTACTTAAGTCCACCAATTTCGTTTGGCATTTGTGAAAACAATTTGTCAACTACTTACATATTACGAAAATGTAAACATGGATAATCTTATCAAATAAATGATTTCTTGCCATTTTGTACCAGAGTTGATTAAAACATGTTGATATTTTTCTTAGAAAATTCGCTAAGTAATTACATAATCTAATCATGGTATATAATTCTAAGTGTAAGTATTTACAAAACTATTGTCTGTAGGTGTAGGAAGTGTTATACAAAACTTGAAGTGGGGGACACTCTAGGGGTCCTAGTTCGCGCTCATTTGCAAAAATTTTTTGAAAATTCAAAAGTCGGGACATCCCCATTGGTGAATGTTTTCTACGAAAATTCACTAAAAGGAAAAAAAGTTGAAAGAGAAATTCAATCATAACTGCGATTTGAATCAATGCCCCTTTGCTCATGAGCAAGTGATGGAACCTCCAGCGCTACAGAAGCTGGGAAGAGATAGTATAATGACAGGCAGATAACGCAAAATTCTTCTATTCAGTTATTTATTTGTAATGTAAGGCCTATTTTAGAGACATTTCTGCAACTATTTTAACAAATGAGAAGAGTAGGATAAATCAAGAACTATCTAATATACATTTCTTGCAATATTTATCAATCATAAACCGTAATATACCAATTTTTACGTTTCAAATCTCCAGTCTGATATTTACAGAAGAAAAATGATCTGGCATCAAATATTTCATTATAACTTTTTTTCTTGTAACATAGAAATCAAAATTTGGGGTATAGCTTACTTTTTATATCGCAAACCTACCTACTAAATTTGGTTATCATAACTTTTTTATTCTTTGAGATAAGAATTTTTTTCGAAAGAAAACTTAAAATTTTCTCAGAAAACCTGGTCCGATTTTCCTGGCTAACGAAATTATCCAAGCCACTTACAAAAGCAAGGTACATGCCAAATTTGATCAAAATCCGCCTATTATTTTTTGAGTTATCGGTGTGACACATACACACACGCACATATATATATATATATATATATATATATATATATATATATATATATATATATATATATATATATAATATTTTTGGCTTTCTTAGATGTACGCATCACTAAAAAACCCAGTGAGAGGATTTTCTTACACTGTCTACCGAAAACCAACCCACACTAATCGTTATCTTAATCTGACCATCAGCCATCGCAACAAAATTCCGTGGCTGGAACACTAGTAACACGATCCTTTAGACTAACGGACAACAACAACAAACAGACAGAATTAAACTTTTTAAAACAGACATTGCTAGAAAACGGATACGACAATAATCACATACTACGAAACATTAGAAACGCACAACAACAAACCACTACACCACAACAAGAACGAACAGAGTCCACACAACAACACACAGCGTTTTTTACCATACACTAAAGCTGTTACCGACAAAATCAGCAGAATTTTTAGATAGTATCAAAATCGTATTCACAACAGAGCAGAAACTGTCAAATCTAATAAAAACTCCCAAGGATACGATTCCAAACGAATCCCACGGAGTTTACCAAATTCCTTATTCCAGCTGTTCCCGAACTTATGTAGGACAGACAGATAGAGGCATCCACAATAGAATATATGAACACACCCTCGCAGTTATAAAATCCGACCCCTCATCAGCGCTGGCCATGCATCATATTCATACAGGACACAAAATAGACTTCGATAATGCCAAAACAATAGCACCGGTTTACAACTTCAAAACAAGAATTATCCGCGAAGCAATCGAGATTGAAAAACGCCCGATTGTTTAAATAAAAGAGATGATGGTCTTCGCCTTCCGACTACTTGGAAACCTATTATATCTTCTTTACAAACACACAAAAAGAAAATAAATTCCACAGACAATTTTATTGCCCCATTATCTGCCTCAACAAATGCCGGTGGCCCTCTTAATCCTCCTCATCCTCTAAGTACCGTGACCAAAGCCCCCCACTTAATTGACGGTGACCTCACTACATTCACTGACAACGACGCAGGTAGACGGAACGACATATATAAGACAAGACTTGCAACGAACTGCCAGATCTCTATGAGGCCTAGGGTTGAACACACTGAGACCTCACAGACGATCTCGGGCGAGATTTGGGGAGTAGACAGATTGAGGCCCCGTAATCGAGCTACAAGAACCCAACCCACCCTTCTCCACCGCTCTAAGGAGTAGGCAGATTGAGGCCTTAGAGTGTCCTTACATATTTTCTTTACTCACCACCCTAAGGAGTAGGCAGATTGAGGCCTTAGAGTGTCCTTACATATTTCCTTTACCCACCACTTTAAGGAGTAGGCAGATTGAGGCCTTAGAGTGTCCTTACATATTTCCTTTACCCACCTTTGTCCATCACTCTAAGGAGTAGACAGGATGAGGCCTTAGAGTGTCCTTACATATTTTCTTTACCCACCTTTGTCCACCACTCTAAGGAGTAGGCAGGTTGAGGCCTTAGAGTGCCTTACATATTTCCTTTACCTCTTGAAAATGGCTCCAAAACAGGAGCCGAAACGTCGAGTTTTCATAAATCCTGAACGCGGTTCAACCCGAGAACCAAGTAGGTCTCACATTAAAGACCGCGGAAATCTTTCTGAATATATATATATATATATATATATATATATATATATATATATATATATATATATATATATATATATATATATATATATATATAAACATATAAAAATTGAAACTGCCCCCGGATATGGGTTCTAGGGGTCCTAGTTCCCGTTCATTTGCAAAAATTTTTTCAAAAATCAAAAGTCGGGATCTCTCTATTAGTGAATTTTTTCTACGAAAATTCACTAAAACATGCTATTGTGCGAGTGGTAGATTGCCGCAGTCAAACCTTCTTTTGATAAAAAAAGTGTAGGAATCAGGATATTAACTGAATATAAGGTATGATTAGAAAAATAAATTCATAACCTTTAGTTATTAAATGAATTTAATGTCAAGTGGATGCGCATGCTGACATAGCTAGTTGCATGGCTCGACATAACGTGATGTACTCAGCTTTGATGCAAGAATGACAACTAAAACAATATAATCGACTAAACGTCGCTAATACAACGATGTAATTTAAGTATAACGTGAGCCGTGAAATTCATGTTTTCATCATTCATATCTGGAATAAAAAAATAATCCATTCATAATTGCCGGCTGTGTTCGTGTCCACTTCCTGTAATCCATTCATAACGTACAGTTATTTATATATAATTTCACTGATTCTATTTTTTAAATAAATTTATTAAATATGTGCCCAGCAGTTTGTTAATGCATGTGATTATGCAGACCACATTTCACGTAGCGATACAGAGGTTGCACAATTTGCTTAATCGTTGTCTTTAAGAAAACCATAGTTTATGCTCCATTGTTTGTCTTATTGTAAATACTATGAATTACCAAACAGCTTGCTATAATAACCAGCCTGGAAAATTTTAGTTTCCACGTTTATAATAAAGTAGAGCTATCATTTCCGAGTTGACCTACTGTGGTGTAGGTTACTATCAAACGATAAGTCTCGGGTAACATGGATCTTCTTCAGCAATAAAATTAATTTTTATCCATTAATTGTCAAATTATGTATAATCAACTTTGGTTACTTAAATCTGGCTTTTTTTTAACAATACACCACGAGGGCTCACAGCCATAATACTATCCTACCGTGGGTGTCGACAAGGAGGAATCGGTAACTTGTTAATTCTGGACTTGAAGGTTTGGAGGTTCGGAAGAGGAGGGAAAACATGTGCCGGCAAGGAATTCCACAACTTGGAAGTCCTCGGGACAAAAGAGCGGGCATAACAAGATGTTATATGTCTGGTGACCTAGACAGTAAAAGGGTGCATTCGCTCTGTTCCCCTGGTAGATCTGTTGGGAGCAGCAGATGGAGGAACTATGGAAGAAACCTCCTCCGAGCAGTGCTCGTGCAGATATCTGTAAAAGAGAGAAAAAGGTCACCAACGGCCAGTTGGTGGGCAAGGGATCGCAGCCTTTGGGTCAGGGTAGGGTCACCGATGAGACGTATAGCTCTCTTCTGAATTGAGTCCAGGATAGCGAGCGTAGAAGCGGCAGCGGCACTCCAGATGTGGGAGCAGTATTCGAGGTTTGGCCTTATTTGTGAAGTAAATAAGGTATAGTGATTAGCTGGTGAAAAGCATTTGCGAGCCCGGAAGAGGAAACATAATTTCTTAGCAGTCGCTTCTGCAATTGATGTGACATGTTGTGTCAATTGAGATTTCGATCCACAGAAATGCCAACAAGTGAAAAGGACTCATTACTTTAAATAACTTGGTTGTTCATTGTGATGGGTCTAGGGCTGGTGTATCTCTTATGAGATAGAAGGCAAGACTGAGATTTGGTGGCGTTGATATGTACAAGATTTCTACTTTACCAGGCCAATATTTTTTGAAGATCCACAGAGACAGAACCCTACATGAGTCTGCGATTCTCATCTAATTGGGGTAAAGAAACAGGCTTAGAATATTGTATATTTGAGTGGAGGGTGCTGTCGTCCGCGTAACTGTGAACTGGGTTGGATGTGCTAAAGAGGAGGTCATTGATGCGAAGAAGAAACAAAGTAGGGGCTAAAGCTGAATCTTGGGGATTCCTGCATTAATGGATACAGTTTAGAGGAATGGCCATCCACGACAGCAGATATGCTCCGGTTTGAGAGGAGATTTGCTGTCCAGGTACAGAGTTTTGGTGGTAGGCCATAGGCCGAAAGTTTATTAAGCAGCGCTGCGTGCCAAACCTGGTCGAATGCTTTGGATATGTCTAGAGCGACAATCTGTGATTCGCCGTGTAGTTCCATAGACTTGTTCCAAGAATGGGTGACAGAGGAAAAGAGGTCGGCAGTTGATCTGCGCTGACGGAATTCATACTGCCTGTCGTGGCGTAGAGTGTGTTTTTCAAGAAATTTTAGTAATTCGGTGTTTTATACTTTTCCATCACTTTACAGAGGATTGAAAGGAGAGAAATAGGTCTGTAGTTGCTAGGAAGCGCTTTGGATCCTTCCTCGGTGACGGGTTTAACTCGAGCAGTTTTCCAGTTACTAGGGAATATGCCTCTTTTGTAAGATTCATGAAACAGACGAGTTAGGACAGGAGCAAGATTTGGTACGCATTTTTGAAAATAACTTCTAAGATCTCGTCAAGGCCAGAGGCTTTCCTGGCATTAAGAGAAGAGAGCACCTTTCGTTCCTCTTTAGTTTTGAAAATGATATCCGTCATTTTATGCTCGACATTGGGGACTGTTGGTGGTTGAACATTTGGAGGTGGGTTGAGAGTAGAATTACCGGCGAACAACGAGGCAAAATATTCAGCCTTGCCCAGAGCGGTAGAATCAATTTCATCCCCTGAAACAAGAGGTGGGAACGTGCTCTTGCAGAAATTATTCCCAATAGATTTAGCAAGAGTCCAGAAGAGTTTGCTGCCGTTGGAGCTTGAGAGGACTCTTTTTTGATGTGGTTATTGAACGAGTTTTTTTTCTTCAGAAGGAATGCGGACATAGCCGTTTCTTGCGTCGTTAAATGCTTGATGATTTTCTTGACTGGGATTGTGTAGCAGCGTTTTGTGAGCTTTGACCTTTTTAAGTCTGGCCTTGTGATAGGATGTAGAGAACCATGGATTTTGAGTGGTTGAAGAGGTTTTCTGTGTACGTGGAATAAATAATTCCATGCCAGCGTAGATGATTTCGGTGACGTTTTGTGAGATATCAGAGGGGTCAGCATGAGAGAAGCAGACAGACGCCCATGGAAATGAGGAAAAGTAATCCCGCATTTCTTCCCAGTCCGCGGAGTTGTAGTGCCAAACGATACGTGTGTGTGATGATTGTTTGATCTCAGATTTCATTGCGCAAGAAGCAGTGACCACGCTGTGATCTGAGCGACCAAGGGGGGCGGTGACTGATGTCTTATAGCATTCAAGTTTTGTAGTAAGAAGGAGATCCAAGGGATCTAAACTGTGTGTTGGAATGCGAGGAAAGTAAGTAGGTTGCTGAACCATATTGGCTAAAGAATTGCTGACTGCAATGGCCTCCGCTGCTCTCCCTTTTGGATCGGTTTTTGAAGATTCTAGCCATTCCTTATTATGGACATTCAAGTCATCAAGAATAGTGACCTCGGATGAAGGATATTCAGAAATCAGATGGTCAGTTGTTTCAGAAAGGTAGTCGAAAAATGGACAAAGTTGTTGTCAGAAGGTGACCGCCAAATGCAACAGATGAATTTAGTTGCAGCCCTGAGAGAGAGAGAGAGAGAGAGAGAGTTTCATTCAAAGTATATTTTCTTCCAGCTTCTAAATTGGGGAGTCTGGTGCAGGGTAGATTGCTACGAACGTATGCGCACACACCTCCATGCAATCTAAAGGAAGAAAGGAGCTCATACCCCGGGAAATTAAGGTGATTAGTAGCTGGTTTGGCACTGATTTTGGTTTCGGTGAGGAATAGGAGTTGGGGCTTATTAGCCTGGAGGAAATGGTGGACGGAGTTCAGGTTAGAATTTAGGCCTCTGATATGTTAAATCTTGATGTCGGCGCCCTCTGCAGACCCCTCTCCCGGAGATCCGAATGGAGGGGTATTTTATCTCCGGAATCTTTTGTACAAGGAGGAGCCATCATCAGTTTTGTTTATAAGGGAAACCGACTTATACACCAGAACCGGCAACGTCCGTTGGGACATCACTGACCCCTTGATGTAAGGGGTGGTACCTCCTCGGGCATGAAAACTTTCTTTACTATTACGTAAATGAAAAGTCCACTACCACCTACCGTGGTACATTAAAGATTAAAGATTAAAGATTAAAGATTAAAGATTAAAGATTAAAGATTAAAGATTAAAGATTAAAGATTAAAGATTAAAGATTAAAGATTAAAGATTAAAGATTAAAGATTAAAGATTAAAGATTAAAGATTAAAGATTAAAGATTAAAGATTAAAGATTAAAGATTAAAGATTAAAGATTAAAGATTAAAGATTAAAGATTAAAGATTAAAGATTAAAGATTAAAGATTAAAGATTAAAGATTAAAGATTAAAGATTAAAGATTAAAGATTAAAGATTAAAGATTAAAGATTAAAGATTAAAGATTAAAGATTAAAGATTAAAGATTAAAGATTAAAGATTAAAGATTAAAGATTAAAGATTAAAGATTAAAGATTAAAGATTAAAGATTAAAGATTAAAGATTAAAGATTAAAGATTAAAGATTAAAGATTAAAGATTAAAGATTAAAGATTAAAGATTAAAGATTAAAGATTAAAGATTAAAGATTAAAGATTAAAGATTAAAGATTAAAGATTAAAGATTAAAGATTAAAGATTAAAGATTAAAGATTAAAGATTAAAGATTAAAGATTAAAGATTAAAGATTAAAGATTAAAGATTAAAGATTAAAGATTAAAGATTAAAGATTAAAGATTAAAGATTAAAGATTAAAGATTAAAGATTAAAGATTAAAGATTAAAGATTAAAGATTAAAGATTAAAGATTAAAGATTAAAGATTAAAGATTAAAGATTAAAGATTAAAGATTAAAGATTAAAGATTAAAGATTAAAGATTAAAGATTAAAGATTAAAGATTAAAGATTAAAGATTAAAGATTAAAGATTAAAGATTAAAGATTAAAGATTAAAGATTAAAGATTAAAGATTAAAGATTAAAGATTAAAGATTAAAGATTAAAGATTAAAGATTAAAGATTAAAGATTAAAGATTAAAGATTAAAGATTAAAGATTAAAGATTAAAGATTAAAGATTAAAGATTAAAGATTAAAGATTAAAGATTAAAGATTAAAGATTAAAGATTAAAGATTAAAGATTAAAGATTAAAGATTAAAGATTAAAGATTAAAGATTAAAGATTAAAGATTAAAGATTAAAGATTAAAGATTAAAGATTAAAGATTAAAGATTAAAGATTAAAGATTAAAGATTAAAGATTAAAGATTAAAGATTAAAGATTAAAGATTAAAGATTAAAGATTAAAGATTAAAGATTAAAGATTAAAGATTAAAGATTTATGCAACAGGTTAGTTATTTTCTCTTTGATGCTTTGGCGTTAGTTTTAGTTAAGTTTATGGTTTGACGGTCCATAATTTTTAGCTAGTTTTCGTTCAAAAAATTCGTCATTGAGGAGACCGCGACTTTAGAATTTTATAAAGATTTCTTCAAATGAGCGCAAACTAGGCCGCCTGGAATCCATATCCAGGTTTACGTTCAGTTTTTATCTGCTTACATATTTACAGGGTGACACGTTTCTACGGTAAAGCTGAATATAATTATTATTATACAAGAGACGAGAAAAACTTGTATAAGTTAATTATAGGGTGTCTTGAGCTGCATCTTATAAAATTATTTTGACAATCACCGGATGGCCCATAAGTCGTTGATGATCCCTACTTTTTTTTTCGAACAGCCTTATTTTATTGCATTTTTTATCGAAATATGTTTGTAAGAAAAAAATCAAGACGCAGTAAGTGCGTTTTGGTAGAAAATTTTCATTACATCCTTCAAATTTCAATAACTCAATTTGCCTATTAACCTAAGGTTTGTTGGCTAGAAAACCAAGGTTTAAAGTTTATTGTCGGAAAATTTTTGTACATTTTCAAAAAGTAAGTTATTTTGATAAAATATCACCCATTGTTTCTACTATATAGGTTATACCGGTAACCAAATTGATGACTGCTTGCATTAAAAAGACATATTTGATATTCAAAGCATTTTTATAAAAATTCCCTGCCATAACGCACTTGCTGCGTCCAGAGTTTCATTATTTAAATACGTGTTCATTATATATTATATACTAAGCAAAAAAAGCTAGCAATTCCTGGAAAGATATTTTAAACGCCTACAGATAAAATTAGTTTCAGAAATACTTCTTTAATTTTGTGTAACAAATTTTGTAAACTAGTGTAATTACATTACTAAATAGTTAAGCATTTGTAAATCAGACATCCAACTAAACTGATGCAATCCATTCGAACCAATAGTCCAGAGGTAATAACCTGGCATAACTACCTAATCAGCTCCACTCTATCAACTCGATTAGAATGTATCATTTCGTCATCAACTGATCATAACCGGGAATATTAATATCCAATTTACTGGACAACACATGAAGCCGCTGATCTAGGTAATGCCATAATGTAAAACGACCAGCCGAGAACCATCAGTCTGTGCCGTGTAAGTCACACGGTCCGTTGACATTATATTGTCGTTTATAACGTATTTGTCATGATTTCCATTTAATATTTAATAATGTGTACTAATAATGACATGTTTACCGCAGCAGCGCAGTAATTACCGGAAGTACAGATCATGGCATATGATTAAATTACCTAAATATCTACACCGCAGAACGGCACTGTTTAGTTTTGAACACCCGCATGATGTGACTGTGCTTTACCGGCAAGAGGGACTTTAAAAGGGATACAGATGGACGGACCGACATATGATGCGGTCCCGCTCGCACGCAACCATTGTACAGTAGTTCACCTGCTGAATGTTAATTACATTGTCTAGTTAACCGTTTTAAATATTGCGCCGAGTGACAGTTGCTGACCAAGTCTTTTATTAATGTAACCAGATTGTCTAGGTTAAAACATGGCCAAAAAGTCTGGACGCATCAGCAGCGTTATGTGAATTTTCATTTAAAAAAATTTAATGGCAATATCTGTCCTTTTTAATAGAAGACATGACATTTGGTATAACCTATATAGTGAAAAAAAACTTCTGGGCGCAGCAAGTGCGTTATGGTAGTGAATTTTCATAAAAATGTTTTTAATAGCAAACATGTTTTTTTTTTAAGAAAGCAGGCATCAATCTATATAGTAGAAACAATGTGCAATGTTTCATCAAAATAACTTTATTGTTTGAAAATGTACAAAATTTCCGAAAGTAAACTTAAATTGTTACCGAAAAAACTGGTTTCCTGGTCAACCTTATAGGTTAATAGCAAATTGAGCTATTCAAATATGAAGCATTTAATGAAAATTCGCTACCAAAACGCACTTGCTGTGTCCCGAAATTCTTTTCTTACAAAGATGTATTATATTTCGATGGAAAATGCAAAAATGCAATAACATAGGGCGTGTTCGATTAAAAAAAAAAGAAAATTCTAATCACCAAGGACTTATGGGCCACCCTGTAATTGTGGAAATATTTTTTAAGATGTAGCTCAAGATACCCTATAATTAATGTATACCTTTTTTTTTCGTAACTTGCATAATAACGGATATATTGAGCTTTAATGATTTTTTACGAAAATTTGACAAAAATGATATGCCATTAAACGATAAACTCTATAGCCAACACTACTGCTAAATTTTTTTCGAATGAAAACTCAAGTTTTTTCCGGAAAACCTCTTCCAATTTTCCTGACTAACGAACTAATCCAAGCCATTTACAAAAGGAAGGTATGTGCCAAATTTTGTCAAAATCGGCCCATTATTTTTTGAGTTATCGGTGTGATATATATATATATATATATATATATATATATATATATATATATATATATATATATATATATATATATATATATATATATATATATATAATAATAATAATAATGTTCCCGCAAAAGCTGGTCCGATTTTCCTGGACAACGACCCTTTTCAAGCTATTTACATACCTGCCAAAATATAATTGCTTTGGACAAAATTCAAAAAAAAATGTGTGCATGAAAATTTGCAAACCATTTCTTTAACGAAGATTCACCTGTTTTTTTACAAAAATTGGTTCGAGAGGAAAGTCAGAAAAAAAAAATGTACACTAGAATTCCCCTTTCAGAAACAATTTCCCGATATTACCCAAAATTCTGTGAATTTTCCCGAAGAACCGCTAAACTAAAAAACTAAAATATCTTTAAGTTGTCTGCAGTTCCCCGAAAATTCCCCGAAATGCCATGTAAATCCACAAAAATTCTCCTAAATTCGATGCAACTCCCCAAAGCGCTCTTGAAATTCCTAGCAAAACTCCATTTGTTTTGTGACGTCACAATTGTTTCAACTGTTATTCTGTATTAAATAACAGTTGAAACAGTTGTGACGTCACAAAACAAATGGACTTTTGCTAGGAATTTTAAGAGCGCTTTGGGGAATTGGAGAATTTAGGGGAACGCTAATAAATACATGTCCATTCGTATCTGTGAATGCTTAACCTAACCGAAAATAATAATTGACTGAAATGGTGTTTTATATATATATATATATATATATATATATATATATATATATATATATATATATATATATATATATATATATATATATATATATATATCCTTTACACTATAAAAGTACAATATAAACATTATAAATAATTATACCCTATTAATACCTAAGTATAACCATATCAATAAATATATATATATATATATATATATATATATATATATATATATATATATATATATATATACATTTATATTTAAACAAAACTAAATAAAAGCCATACAAATAGACAAATTATCAAATTACAATAATCAAAACAGAAAACCGATACACTCGCCACAGTCCGAAAACACAACCAACCAGAGAACAGTAAACCGACCAATAAAAGCTCAACGCGTAGACGTCACGTACAATTTTGGACATATACCTCACAGGAACCATCATAGTCAGTATCGTGCTGATGATGAACCGAGACGGTTCGAAACTGCAGTCCACGTAACCAAATAAAAAATCACAAAAGGAACAGCAAACAAATTATATATATATATATATATATATATATATATATATATATATATATATATATATATATATATATATATATATATATATATATATATATATATATATATATATATATATATATATATATATATATATATATATTCAATAACACGTGGACAAACTCCACACCCCGAAGTCTTTGACTTGTGCGGGGAGAGCTTACATACACATATAGACAAAGTACACCACCCATAACTCATCAGAAGCCGGCCTTTCCACATTCGAGTGAAAAAGACCGACTATCTGAATACGGGACTCGCACTCGCGACCTCCTAGTCCTATTCTAGAGCTTACTCATCTCGCGAACGGACCTATTCGGCCTGTATACACATATATATATATATTTATATATATATATATATATATATATATATATATATATATATATATATATATATATATATATATATATATATATATGTATATAAACATATGAAAATTGAAACTAACCCTGGATATAGGTTCCAGGGGGCCTAGTTCGCGCTCGTTGGAAGAAGGTTTTTTTAAATTCAAAGGTAGGGATCTCCTCATTAGTGAATTTTTTTTTAAGAAAAGTAACTAAAAAAGAGCCAAAGCATCTATTTTATATCAGTTTTCATACAAGTTTGGTTTTATTTCTGGCTTAAAAACATTTTGTGTTGTGTTGTTATGTGAGTTTGTTTTGTTCTTAATTTAGGATAAATAAAAGTTTAATGTCTATCATTAATTTTTATTTCTTAATAAATTTCAAAAAATAGTAATTAAGAATATATATACACATCGGAAAAGTCTAGCGATATTTTTTAATAACACAAAAAAGGAAACAAATTGATTTTGGAATCGGTCAACTCGCACTCACTTGTATGTATTTAATCAATCACTCATCAACCATCTGTTGTTAAGAAAAAGTTAAAATGATATCAAAATTGATAAGCCCGATATATGATAAAAGTAGAATTTTCATATGCACCGTTGAATTTAGTTCCTAATTCAGTCATTCTTCAGTTGTTGTTTAGTAGCTGCATTTAAAATATTGTGTTTTACCATGGAACGGCGACATTTGTCTTTAGACGAAATGAATCGAGCGGTAGGCCTTATTCAAGTGGACATGCGACAGAATAAAGTAGCTGAGCGGATGGGTGTTTCCCAAAGTGTGATAAGTCGTTTATGGAGGCGTTTTAGGGAAACTGGCAGTCCGGCCGAGCAACATCCAGGACGAGGACGCTCTACGACGGCAGGTCAGGATAGATTTTTTGTTTAACTGCGAAAGGCAATCTACAATTACGGCACCTGAATTGGTTACGACTCTGCAAAGGACGTATAATGCAACCATTAGCCTAGATACTGTAAGAAATCGTCTTCACGAAGCAAAGCTCTCTAGTAGACGTACACTCAGATGTACACCTATTTCCAGAGGCAATCGCGCTGCAAGATTGGACTGGTGTCAAAATTATCTGAAATGGCCTGCAGATAACTGGGCTACAGTTTTACTCACAGACAGATTTAGGTTCGGTTTCCATCTGGATTCTCGTCGAATAAGGGTGTGGAGACGATCTGGAAATGCGGTACGCTTAAGACATATTCATGGAAGTGTACACATACAGAGGTGGTACAATGGGGCGGAATGATTTTTGGCGGCAGAACCGAACTGATTGTTCCAAATCGCTTCCTAACAGATCAGCTCTATCTGGATACCATTTTTCAACCCATCGTGCATTCATTTGCAGGCGCTGCTGATCAAAACTTCCGCCTAATGCACGATAATGCCCGTCCAGATACCGCACGAATCGTAACCAACTGGTTGGATAACGCGGCAATTGAAGTTTTACCATGGCCAGCACAATCCTCGTACCTGAATCCGATAGAGCATGTCTGGAATATGCTTCGACGAAGAATTACTCCACATATGGGCAACATCCACAATGCGTTAACATTCCAGGAGCTTCTGACAGCAGAGTGGGCACGTTTACCGCAAGGAGACCTTGACAATCTCATTTTGTCTATGAGCAATAGATGCAGAGCTGTAATTACTCAACGTGGAGGTCATACTTTGTATTAAACTTTTTTTTCACAGGCTCGGAAGTTTTTGAACTATTCATAAAGTATTATCTTTCAGTATATATATATATATATATATATATATATATATATATATATATATATATATATATATATATATATATATATATATATATATATATATTCCAGACATGCTCTATCGGATTCAGGTACGAGGATTGTGCTGGCCATGGTAAAACTTCAATTGCCGCGTTATCCAACCAGTTGGTTACGATTCGTGCGGTATCTGGACGGGCATTATCGTGCATTAGGCGGAAGTTTTGATCAGCAGCACCTGCAAATGGATGCACGATGGGTTAAAGAATGGTATCCAGATAGAGCTGATCTGTTAGGAAGCGATTTGGAACAATCAGTTCGGTTATGCCGCCAAAAATCATTCCGCCCCATTGTACCACCTCTGTATGTGTACACTTCCATGAATATGTCTTAAGCGTACCGCATTTCCAGATCGTCTCCACACCCTTATTCGACGAGAATCCAGATGGAAACCGAACCTAAATCTGTCTGTGAGTAAAACTGTAGCCCAGTTATCTGCAGGCCATTTCAGATAATTTTGACACCAGTCCAATCTTGCAGCGCGATTGCCTCTGGAAATAGGTGTACATCTGAGTGTACGTCTACTAGAGAGCTTTGCTTCGTGAAGACGATTTCTTACAGTATCTAGGCTAATGGTTGCATTATACGTCCTTTGCAGAGTCGTAACCAATTCAGGTGCCGTAATTGTAGATTGCCTTTCGCAGTTAAACAAAAAATCTATCCTGACCTGCCGTCGTAGAGCGTCCTCGTCCTGGATGTTGCTCGGCCGGACTGCCAGTTTCCCTAAAACGCCTCCATAAACGACTTATCACACTTTGGGAAACACCCATCCGCTCAGCTACTTTATTCTGTCGCATGTCCACTTGAATAAGGCCTACCGCTCGATTCATTTCGTCTAAAGACAAATGTCGCCGTTCCATGGTAAAACACAATATTTTAAATGCAGCTACTAAACAACAACTGAAGAATGACTGAATTAGGAACTAAATTCAACGGTGCATATGAAAATTCTACTTTTATCATATATCGGGCTTATCAATTTTGATATCATTTTAACTTTTTCTTAACAACAGATGGTTGATGAGTGATTGATTAAATACATACAAGTGAGTGCGAGTTGACCGATTCCAAAATCAATTTGTTTCCTTTTTTGTGTTATTAAAAAATATCGCTAGACTTTTCCGATGTGTATATATATTCTTAATTACTATTTTTTGAAATTTATTAAGAAATAAAAATTAATGATAAACATTAAACTTTTATTTATCCTAAATTAAGAACAAAACAAACTCACATAACAACACAACACAAAATGTTCTTAAGCCAGAAATAAAACTAAACTTGTATGAAAACTTATATAAAATAGATGCTTTCGCTCTTTTAGTGAATTTTCTTTAAAAAAATTCACTAATGAGGAGATCCCGACTTTTGAATTTTGAAAAAATTTCTTCAAATGAGCGCTAATTAGGCCCCCCAGAACACATATCCGGGGTCAGTTTCAATTTTTCAATTTTTATATGTTTATATATATATATATATATATATATATATATATATATATATATATATATATATATATATATATATATATATATATATATATATATATATATATGTATCACACCGATAACTCAAAAAATAATGGGCCGATTTTGATTAAATTTGGTAAATACCTTCCTTTTGCAAATGGCTTGGATAAGTTCGTTAGTCAGGAAAATCGGCCAAGGTTTTCCTTCAAAAAAAATTTATATCTCCGGAATTAACATCGTAAGGGCAACCAAATTTAGTATGCTGGTTTATGGCGTTATAGTTGAGGTGCCTAATAAAATTTAGCTCTGTAGGTCAAAAGACAAAAAAGTTATGGGCATTTAAAGAAAAATAAATTGGGGTTTTCCTCAAACGTCAAAGTGACAATTGAAAACGTCAAAATTCGCAACATTTAGGCAAAGAACTTGAATCTAATACGAGCTCTGGAAAGAAAATGTTTCAAGAAGAATGTTTTACAAACCCTGAAGTCTTAGTTTCAACCGTCATCGTCCTTCATTTTACTAAAATATTTCCAGAAAATTCATTTCAAATAGACCATTTCTCTGAAGCTTGGCAGTAGCCTTAGCTATAGAATTTATCGTTTAATGGTATATAATTTTTGTAGAATTTTCGTAAAAAATCAATATCCGTTATTATACATGATATGAAAAAATATTGTATACATTAATTGTACGGTGTCTTGAGCTACACCTTAAAAAATTATTGCTACCATCACAGGATGGCCCATAAGTCGTTGGTGAGACAAATTAAAAAAAATTAGTGGAAAACGCCTTATGTTTTTGCATTTTCCATCGAAATATAATGCATGTTTGTAAGTTAAGAAATTCTGGACGCAGCAAGTGCGTTATGGTAGCGAATTTTGATTAAATGCTTCATATTTGAAAAGCTCAATTTGCTATTAACCTATAAGGTTGACCAAGAAAGGGATTTTTTCGGTTACATTTTAAGTTTACTTTCGGAAATTTCTGTACGTTTTCAAACAATAAAGTTATTTTGATGAAACATGGCACATTGTTTTTACTATATAGGTTATACTGGTAACCAAATTTGATGCCTGCTTTCTGAAAAAAAAACACATATTTGCTATTAAAAACATTTTTATGAAAATTCACTACCATAACGCACTTGCTGCGTCCCGAAGTTTTTTTAGTTAATTTTCTTAAAAAAAAATTCACTAATGAGGAGATCCTTACCTTTGAATTAAAAAAAAAGATTCTTCCAACGAGCGCGAACTAGGCCCCTTGGAACCGATATCCAGGATCAGTTTCAATTTTCATATGTTTATATACATGTATATATATTTATATATATATATATATATATATATATATATATATATATATATATATATATATATATATATATATATATATATATATATATATATATATATAATTACAGGCCGAATAGGTCCGTTCGCGAGGTGAGTAAGCTTTAGAATAGGAATAGGAGGTCGCGAGTTCGAGTCCCGTATTCAGACAGTCGGTCTTTTTCACTCGAATGTGGAAAGGCCGGCTTCTGATGAGTTATGGGTGGTGTCCTTTGTCTATATGTGTATGTAACCTCCGCCTGCACAAGTCAAAGACTTCTGTGTGTGGAGTTTCTCTACTGTGGTGTTATTGAATATACATATATATATATATATATATATATATATATATATATATATATATATATATATATATATATATAATTTGTTTGCTGTTCCTTTTGTGATTTTTTATTTGGTTACGTGGACTGCAGTTTCGAACCGTCTCGGTTCATCATCAGCACGATACTGACTATGATGGTTCCTGTGAGGTATATGTCCAAAATTGTACGTGACGTCTACGCGTTGAGCTTTTATTGGTCGGTTTACTGTTCTCTGGTTGGTTGTGTTTTCGGACTGTGGCGAGTGTATCGGTTTTCTGTTTTGATTATTGTAATTTGATAATTTGTCTATTTGTATGGCTTTTATTAAGTTTTGTTTAAATATAAATGTATATATATTTATTGATATGGTTATACTTAGGTATTAATAGGGTATAATTATTTATAATGTTTATATTGTACTTTTATAGTGTAAAAGTAGTATGGATAAGCGGGTTCTGGAACACTTTAGGCGTAGGCGTCTGTCAACTGTCATTTGTCGAGTCTGTCACCTGTCATGTGTCAATTCAAGCCGCCTATCTTGGCACCAACCTGTCACTGTCAAAGAAAAAAATAATAGAAAAAGCAAACTAAAAAAAAAAAAATAGAATCACGTCAAGCCGTTATCGTAAATTCTCTGCAAGGTGTCGCTACCGTATGATTCCTAGCATACGCATAGACCTTACGGGGGCCCGACGGGGGCGGGGGCGGGGGTTTGGGTCTGGCGTGGTTCGAGGCGGGGGTGAAGTGGGGGCTTCTGCTTCAGGACCGGCAGCGACGTAGTGTTGAGCTCAGTTTATGTTTGATTTGTTATGTAGTCGAATATATCGACGAAATAAACAATTTTATTAAACAATAGAGAAATCATAGATATAACAGTTTATAGAGAAATCATAGATATAACAGTTTATATCTTTAGCTAACGTAATATTTGCAAGTTGAACATCTAACATTCATTTGAGTGCCTTATAAAATGCAACTTCAAAAATTTTTGAATGACTATGACGATATTCTGCTTGATGATCATAGAAAAATGCTACATAGCCTTCATAAAAAAAATTTAAAATATGAACACCAAGAAACAAAAATTTCTTGTCATGGTCTTCATTATGTTAGCTGTATTTGGTCATCAGATGAGACAAAGGAAGGTCCAGACACCTGTGTATGTGTTCATCAGGAATTACTTAAACATAAAATACAGAAAATCATTAAGTTATATTTAAGAATTAGACCATCACTGAAATAAAAGTGTATCTGTATATTTGTAAATTAAGAATAAATATTTTAAATAAAACATGAAGCTTTAAATAATATTTTTTTATTTATATTAATAACTAATAGTGTAATACATTATAAAATAGGCGAATAAAATTTTATTTGTATATAAAATAAAATTAAATCACTTAGACAGGAGCATAATAACCATGATCTTCGAATGTTTGAGCGTACACAGGGAAATCCGTGTCATCATCAGACGTTGCCGCTTCTACAGGTATCTCCACGTCTTCTTTCTTTTTCAGTTCGAGTTTGTATACCTTCCGCTCCTGTCCATGGTTGATCCGCATGTATTCACCATTACCCAGCTCTGCCAACTGCTTATCACTGAACTCATTATACCTTTCGGGCAGGTATAATTTGCTGTCGCCATTGAGTTCAGCGATGATCCTTTCACCATATTTAGAAGTACCTCTAGTAAGATTGGTCAGAAGGTACGGTTTATTCTTTTCCATCGTTTCTAAATTTAACCACATGAACGCTCCTAGAGAATTGAACTTCTCTAGAGTACTCATTTTTTTTGAAGAAATTTTCTTCACCGATTGACTGGTTTTTTGCTTCTTGATAGCATTTGATGGGCTATACGAAGAAGGTGCTGCTGATCTTTTCTCCATAATAAGGATCAAGGTGTAGCACTGTATCACTAACAAGATGTGTCACTTCTGATTGTCGAATTAAACTGTAAATATTTAACAAGAAATATGATCTTAAATACCCTCTCACGTCCTGCACGTGTCTGATAAATAGTGAAAACAAAGATAACATGGAAAAATAGTTTTGTTACGATTTGTTTGAGCTTGAATTTAGGTTAGATTAATGAACTGTAAATTACACAAGATCCTTATTTGTGAGTTTAATATCAGCAAAATGTATAATTAACAGCATGATTTATTATTTAAAATATTCCAAAAAGTATCATAGAAAATAATGTAAAATATCAACATGAGATGTTTTTGTCATCGTATCTCTGCAGTTATGTAATTAAATTTCATTACAATAATGAACTTTGGATAACACGCGGTCTTATGTTGATGAATTTAAAATGTGACTTACAACATAATTATTATTACAAGCTGGTATTACAAAATATTATGTCTGATGAAATTATAATATATTTGTCGTCTAAGTATACATAATAATTAGTTTAGGAAGTAGAAAAATAATGATGACATTATTTAATGAATCAATTCAGAAAAACATGTTTTCGATAATTTTAAAGATTATGAAATTGAATATATTTTTGATATAAGTTTATTGGTCTGAACTAATTAACTGATGAAATAGAATAAAATATGTGGTCATAACAAGTTTAATGAAACCGAGTTTTCGAATACATAATAAATTTCTTAACAGAGCTATTAATTATATTGTTTACTTGTATGAGGTCAACAACTTGACCTCAAATGATAAGAATAAATTATTGTAAAAGTTTCCTAAGAAAGAGTTAACAGTTATTTTAAACAAAATTTCTACATCATACAAAGATAATTATATCAACTAATTAATAGCCGCCTGTTTTGTGTTTAATTATGAAATGTGGATATAATTTACGCATGTGTTTCAACATGATGACAAATATTATTGAGTATTTTTCTAATTACTTATCTTGTTATTCAAGATAATTCAAAGCGCGGTTAATATAGATGACTTCTCAAATATTTATTCATATATTACAGTTCTTTCGAAGCAGCAAGTAACCGGTTGCCTCTACATTTTGCGCGTAAATATTATAGTATTTTCAACTTAAAAATTAAATATTTCATTATGAGTTTTTGTCATATCTGCGGTAAACTATTCACACGGTTAACCGATTTTCGAAGACACGAACGTACGGTTCACAGTAATCTAGGCAAAGCACAATGTCCTGTATGTAATAAGTCCATGCGTCGGGATAACCTTTCCAATCATCAGAAACTTCATCTTGAATCAAAAAAAGCACAGAAGGTTTCTAAAAGTAATGCTAAGACTACTACTGTAAGTACGAAGATTGTTCAGTCAACTAGTAGAACAAAGGGTGCAAAAATGTGCGAAGACTGTTTGATTGAAATTCCTTTCAATGAATGGCAATATCATATAAGGACAAATAGTCACAAAGCAAAGGCATCTGTTCCGCATACAGAATCACTAAAGGTATTTATACTTCATTATTTGTTTTATCTATTTCAGTTTGTAACATATGTTATTTATAGGTAGTAAAGAGTAGCTTCAAGCGTCGTATCGAAACTTTTATATTCGAGAATAAAGATCAGTCTTGCTTAGACCCTCTTAAATTCTTAAAATTAGCTGAGGAATTAGTTAAACCAGAAATAGTTAAATATATTCAGAAACATATTGCAATTAAATTTAATTTAGAGCTATTTGCCGAATATGTAAAGTTCACTGAAAACGACCAAGAGTTTTCGATAAAATCTTTTCAATCTAAAATGTCTATCGCATTAAATAAAGAACAACTTTATCAAGTTTATTCTACACTAAATGATCAAATTTTGACTAAAATGGATGAATTTCAAGAGAGGAATAGTGGTTGGGCGTTAGTTGCCTTACTTCATTTGGAGATTAATATCAATAAATATAACCCTATTAGAGGATCAAATTATATAGCACTACCGAAAAATATTTTGTTAAAAAAGGCTTGCGTTAACGTTAAAAATGTTGATGAATATTGTTTTAAATGGGCCGTCATATCTGCTTTACAAACTATCGATTCTAGTAAATTACCAAATAGAGTATCGTCTTATGAAATTCAAAACATTACCGCAGACATTATTACTTTGAAAAATGATAAAAAAGTTGATTTCAGTGAACTTAGATTTCCATTAAATCCTAGCGACATATCGATATTTGAAAGGCTTAATAAAGATATAAGTGTAAATGTATTTGGTTTAGACGGTGATGAAATTATAGGACCATTTTATTGCACAAAACAGGAAAAAATTAATCACGTTAATTTGTTGCTTTTACAAAATGATGGGAAATCTCATTACGTATGGATTAAAAACATATCAAGATTAGTAAGTCATCAGACAACACTAAGTAAAAAACAAATATTCATTTGTAATTGCTGTTTGTTGCATTTTAGCAGTCAAGATTTTCTTAGTAAACATAAGTTAGAATGTAATAAAATTGTTACTGTAATGCCATCACCTGAAAAGTGTATATTAAAATTCGAAAAATATGAACGTGGAGTACAATTGCCATTCGTAATTTACAGCGACTTTGAATGCATTTTACAGAACATCGATACGTGTATTCCAAATCCTCTAGGTTCATCAACTACAGATATGCAGCAACATGTGCCATGTGCATTTGCGTATTACATTAAATGTTCATACGATAATACATTAAATAAACTACGAGTGTATAAGGGTAAAGATTCACCTTCAAAATTTATTCAAACTCTTTCTCAAGATATAATAACAATATATAATACAATTATAATGAAACCAAAACCTATGATTCATCTAAATAATGATCAACGTAAATTTCAAACAGAATCCAAAGAATGTTGGATATGTAAAAAGAGTTTAGGTACTGACAGAGTAGCTGACCATTGCCATTTAACGGGCAAATATAGAGGTCCCGCTCATAATGATTGCAACTTAAAGTATAGGACTCCGAAGTTTTTTCCTATCTTCTTTCATAACTTTTCAGGGTATGACTGTCACCTATTCGTAAAAGCATTAAATCAGATAGAAGGTGAAATAACTTTAATTCCACTAAATAAGGAAACCTACGTTTCTTTATCTAAACGTATATTTGTTGATTCAAAAGAAACTGTAGAATTGCGGTTTCTCGACTCCGCTAGATTTATGCAGTCTAGTTTAGCAAAATTAGCAGATAATTTATCAATAGAAAACTTTGAAAGTGTAAGAACGATTTTTAAAAATGACGAACAATTTAAACTAATTACTAGAAAAGGCGTTCTCCCTTATGAGTATATAGACTCATGGGAAAAACTAGATGAAACCGCTTTGCCAACTCAATCTTGTTTTAATAGTTCACTGACAAATTCACAATGTTCAGATGATGACTATAGCCGCGCTAAGATGGTTTGGAAACATTTTCGATGTTCTAGTTTATGGGAATATTTGAAAATTTATCTTATCACAGACGTTCTATTGTTAACAGATATTTTTGAGAATTATAGAAAAATTTGTTATAGTATATATTCGTTAGATCCTTGTCAATATTATACTTCTCCAGGATTGTCGTGGGATGGTATGCTAAAATACACAGGTATTGAACTAGAACTTTTAACAGATTTTAGCATGTATTCTTTTATTCAAAAAGGTATCAGAGGAGGTATTACTCAGTGTTCGCATCGTCATTCTGTGTCAAATAATAAATATATGAAAGATTATGATGAAACTAAAGATTCAAGCTATTTAATTTATCTAGATGTAAATAATTTATACGGCTGGGCTATGTCCGAATCCCTCCCTTATGGAGGATTTAAATGGGTTGAAAAAATCGAAGATATAGATATAATGGCTATTGAAGAAAATTCAGAAATTGGATACATATTTGAAGTTGACTTAGAATATCCAAAAGAACTGCATGATGATCATAATGACTTACCATTTTGTCCCGAAAATAAGTGTAGCCCAGTTTCAAAACTGCCTAAATTAATAACAGATTTTAATAGTAAAAAAAACTACGTCATCCATTATAGAAATCTCCAACAATGTTTACATCATTTAAAATTAACAAAAATTCATAGGGTCTTGCAATTTAAGCAAGCTAGATGGCTGGAAAAATATATCAAACTAAATACTCACTATCGTACTATAGCAAAAAACGAATTTGAAAAAAATTATTTCAAGTCTAAAAATAATTCTGTTTATGGTAAAACAATGGAAAACGTTGACAAACGTAAAGATGTAAGGATTGTAACACAATGGGAAAGCTCTGGGCGTAGATTAGGTTCTCGAGCCTTAATTGCGAAACCAAATTTTCACAGTGCAACTCAATTCACTACCGACATGGTAGCTATTCAATTAAGTAGAGTGAAAACAGTTTACAACAAACCAATATACCTTGGTTTTACTGTTTTGGAACTATCAAAATGGTTAATGTACAATTTCCATTACGATTATATGAAACCTAAATATGGTAAAAATTTATTGCTTGATTATATGGATACAGATTCATTTATTTATTATATTTTAACTAAAGATTTCTATTCTGATATAACAGATGACATTGCAGAACACTTTGACACATCTGAATATGATCCTAGTAATAAATATAATATTCCACTTCTAAATAAAAAAAAAGTAGGCTTAATGAAAGATGAGAATAACGGAAAGATTATGAGAGAATTTATAGGTTTAAGATGTAAGATGTATTCGACAGATGTAATTGATGACAAAGTTACAAAGAAAGCAAAAGGAATTAAAAAGACAGCTGTAGATGGACTAAGTTTAAGCGATTATAGAGAGTGTTTGTATAAAAAGAGAATTTTTTATAGTAATATGCTTGTTTTCAGATCAAAAATTCATGAAGTTTACACACAAAATATAAATAAAATTTCGCTAAGTTATTTAGATGATAAGAGATTTATTAGAAATGATGGAGTATCAACTTATGCCTGGGGTCATTATAAAATTGAAGATGAAAGTTTATAATAAAACTGATTAATTTATTACTTTTATCGTTTGTATTAAAACACACTTTTATAGTAATATGTTAATTTTTAGGTTCAAAATACATTATATTTACGCGCAAAATGTAACTAAAATATCTCTATGTAATTTAGATCTTAAGGATTTATTAAAAATAATATGTTAACGACTTATGCTTGAAACTGTACTAAAAATAAATAACAAAGTAAATAAAACTGCTAATTTAAATTTTTATGTGTTTTATTTGAAAATCTCTAGTAAAATTACATACAACTATTTATTGTTAATATAATACTTAATCAAAAACACATTTTCCAGAGCGCAACAACCACTGTGTGATGAGCATCTATTTGTAAATGGATAGTCCCTTTTTAGTTTCTCCAAACTGTTGCATCCAAGATCCTCAACATTGATTATATTTGAATCCTTATTAAGAATTGAAATTATCCATTTCTTCTTTTCAGAACCTTTCACAAAAATACTGGTATGTAAGTCTATATTGGAAATCAGAAATCTTTTTACGCTCTCAAAGTTAGAGGATCCTTCATTCCACACAAGACCATGATGATTTTTCTGTAGCCAAATAGCTTGTTTCTGTTCACTTATACTTAGTTGTGAGAAATCGTATGGTGGTTTAATCAGAAAACGTAAATATTCCACATCATTAAAAAGAATAACTAATTCTTTACAGATAAATGCATTTGAATAGTCTTTAAACCCTTGTACATCAATTACAATTTGTTTCTTCATTATGCAGTTATATATTGATGTGAATATAAGAAATGTTTATAACTTCGCTGTTGAATTAGAAGACTGGTTGTCCACATTCAGATACATCTGCTTTTATAACAGTTTCGAGGATGGGAATGTAATTTTAGACTAGATATAAAACTGTTTGTTAACATATCAATGTTTTATTTCACAATATATCAATAATATTTACTATTGCAGCTGTAAAATTTTGTTGTATTAAATCAGTTTTTTCACGTCGCCACTTAGCGGGGAGTATTCAATTTTTCTGTCATGTAACAATAAGCAGAACGCTGAAGTGCTTTCTGGAATTTCGCTGGCAGTCTCAAATTCAATCTGAACATCGACTGGACCACTTTTGATAACCTCATTTTGATGTGAACAATCAATGATAACAATAGGTGCTTGAGATTTGAATTTTTTTATATCCAGTAAAGGTGATGAGTTGCATCCATAATAGGATTCTTGAAAGACTGAATACATATAATATAACCATGCATATCGATTTTCTTGAAACGAAATATTTAAGTTATCGTATGGATGCGTTTCTGAATTCAAGTGTAATTTAAAATTAGTGAGGTGACAGTGATCAAATTCACTAGGATTTTCTCTATGTTTATTGGGGTTGTTAGTCTGAAATCCAAATATTACAAATCTAGGTTTTTCAAGTTGATTAGTTGTTTTCACACGCCAAATAGTGTGTGTTGATTTTGGAACATGCGGATATTCATACAAATCCCAACTGCGAAAACTTATTTCCATTGGACGTTGACTCTGTATCCTTTTGTAGAGTTTGAGTCGTTCAGCATCGCTAAGAGTAACATGCGGCACTTTCCATACAATCTTTTTGATATCCAGTGTATACTTTGTTAATGTTGTACTTACACAATTATTATTTGTTTTTGCTCTCATTAAAATTAATTCATGTTTAGCATTTGGTATAATTTTCCTAAAATCTTCAGCGAAACCTAATAACATTTTTAAAGGTGCGCAGAAATTAAACGGCCCACTTGGATGTTTGGGATCATTTTTTACATTCCAACCTGCATTAATAAGTGCGGTGCTTTCAGCTGAATTTAGTGACACATAATTTTTCAAAGCTGTGCTAATTCCCACATTTCGACAGTTATCAATCTCAATTCCATTTATTTCATAACGTATTTCATCAAACATAAAAGCAAAACAATTATTTGCAAATTTAAGTGCATCGTCAGCTGTCTTTTTCTCATTTAACAGTAAACCTTCAACAATAAGAACACTTTCGCATGGTAACAAAATTAAATCCTGATTTTGGATGCAAATTCTAATTATATCATTAATATCGTATGATTCAACAAATGGAGAATACGTATGATATGACTTGTTTGCTATCGACTCATCATATCGAGCCATTTCAGTTATATTTAATACATCACTCATTTTGTAAAGTAATTCCAATTGATTTCAGAAATTCTTTATTTTCTTGAGTTAAAGATTTTGTGCTCTTCCGCTTTGTTGTTGTATCTGTCAATTTGATATGAGAACTGAATTTCTTGTACGATGACTGTGTATATTTATTACTTTTATTATTAATGTCGTAAACTAACATACCCAATAAATTGTTTAATTTCACTACAAAAATTAAAAAGGCTAACTCTTTCAGCTGCACACAGATCTTAATCCTCTGACACTCATCTATGAATTAATGTCTTTTAAGAAAACTTTACTTATTTAAAGTGTTTGTTTCCATCATTCCAGGTGAGAGGTCGTAAATGTAATCTTACTGTTATTTTTTCTTTTCGAAAATTAATTAAATCTCCGTCTTGATCTACTAACTGGATAACAACTGAATGTATTTCATTAACATTAACAGGTAGGTAGATTATATTCGTTGGGACCTCGTTTATTTTATATCCTGGTGAAACATTAGGTGAGAACTCGTGAATTGTATGAACAAGTTTATTATTCACATACGAATCAGTCACTATATTACATTCAACACGAATACTGTTAACTTTATTTATGTTTACAGGTAAGTCAGATTCAACTTTTACGTCTGGAGTTATTTCACATTTACTAAAACCCAACAATTTACCAATTGTTCGTTCACGGTTAAAGTAAATTGGAGCAGTAGATTTAATTTCTGTTTTTAATGTGTTACTATTAGCTTCTATTTTAACCATTGGTTTACTTCTTGTTTGCTTTAATTTAGCTGTTATGTAATTCACAATATCATTTATTTCGTAAGAACCTTCTGATAGCTCAATAACTTCACTTCCGACATGAAATAAATTGTTGCTCTGATTTATGTTTGGTATTGAATTATATGTATATAAACTGACTAAACCGCATTCATAAGCAGTAGGTACTGGTATTGGTGGAAAATAATTTGCAGTTAAAACAGAATCATTTCCAGTAAATTCTAATACTCTTGACATACTGAAGGTTTCAATAAAACTAAATAGACAAGTAACGACATGGCTTTATTTATTAGCATTTTCATATAAAAAGTTTGAACATAAATGGCCGCAAATTACAGTATCATAGTTTTGATATCTATTATAATTATATATAATATTGTTTCCTAAATAAGCTATAAGTTCTTTGGGCGGTCGAAGATTACCATAACTATCAAAATAAATAATTCTATTGCGATTTTTATAATACGCCACCCAGTGTGTCCCTGAACCGTTTGATTTATCCAAGTTAACAATGCCACATTCCGTTTTCTTCGATTTTACTGGTAATTCATTTAACATGAATACTCCTCTAAAATTGGGAATGTCTTTTGCAAATTTATACAAATCGAGTTCATTGAGAGGTCTGCTGGGTAGCACTTTTACAAGTTTTTTGGCTTTAAATACAAGCCAAGACCTTTTCGATATGGCTTAAGAAACAATCCTTTTCCCATTGCGATTGTTTCCATTTTCTTATTATGCCTCTCGCTTTCAACAAGTTGCTTGCGAGCATGTTTTGCATCGTTGACGGCTTTTGCGATAGCTGCAGCTCCCCCAGATAATGTTCCAATCGCAGATAATGGAATAAGAAAAGGAAGTACACCTCCAGTTTTTGGAATCGGAATTATCCGCATTCGCGGAGGAATAATTTGTTTTCCTTTGATGCCTGTTTTAGCTGCCGCCAAAGCTATTCGAATAGCACTTTTTACACTTTGAGGTTTTTTAGATTTAACATCAGCTTTAGCTTTCGATATAAGATGATTCAGAATATTTTGTTTGATTTTCTTATTGGGTTTCCTTTTCTTTAACTTTACACCCATTCCCATTTTAGCTTTAGCTTTCATAACGTTTGTTACAAACCATGCGTTTATTCGCTCACCGAGTTTTGAATCTTTAGCTTTTACTCTCTGCCAAGCTTTATCGGCTAACACAAGATCAGCTTTATTTCTTGTTGATAAATTGTTTGTTTTAGAGTACGCTATATCATGTTCTCTGCATGCGCTATCTAAAGGATTTATACCAAGGTTACCTCTTGCTAATCGGTCTTTAAGTTTTGTGCCTGGTCCGCAAAACTGATAACCTCCTGGCAAATGAATCTCAAATGGTAATTTATTTATAACTGTGTTAATTAAACCCGAACCTCTTGAAGTTAACCTTCGACTGGTTAAAGGACTTCTGATGATTAACATCGTATCTCAATGTTATTTATAATAATAAGTTCTGTAAACTAAACGTATAGTTTAAAAGCATTTTCTTTTATATGTTTACCCAGTTGTTAAAATGAGACTGATTCGTCAACATGATGAGTTATCAGTTAGAAACATTGATTTTAATCATAACTGTAAAAATCATTTCAAACATAGTAAACTATTACCTAATAGTATACGAGCCATAATTGTGGGTTCGTCAAATTGCGGAAAGACTAATTTACTTATATCTCTACTAGAACATCCCAATGGATTGAAGTTTGAAAACGTTTACATTTACTCAAAGTCTTTATATCAACCTAAATATTTATATCTAAAAAGGCTGCTTTCTGACATAAAAGGCATAGGTTACTATACTTTTACAGAAAATAATGCTGTGTTGCCTCTTGAAAAGGTTAAACGTAATTCGATATTTGTGTTTGATGATATTGCTTGTGAGAAACAAGATCATATAAGATCTTATTTCTGTATGGGTCGACATAAAGCCATTGACAGTTTTTACTTAGGTCAAACTTACACACGTATACCAAAACACTTAATACGTGATAATGCTAATGTGTTAGTAATTTTTAAACAGGACAGGCTTAATTTAAAACACATATATGATGATCATGTAAATACAGATGTATCTTTTGAAACGTTTAGACAAATGTGTTCAGAATGTTGGAAAGACGAACATGGGTTTTTAGTCATTAATAAAGATTGTACGTTAGAAAATGGTCGATATAGAAAAGGATTTGATACATACATTATACTATAAATATTAGTGCTATCCGGATTCATATTCACTCTATATCTGTTCATTAGACAGTCAAGATTATACAGTCAACAACGCTATTCTAAAACTCTGATTGAGCTGTTTGGATGCTGATAAAAGCTGTTAAAGAAGCTGTTCAAGCTGTTTATTAAGCTGATTAAGGTTCAACAGCACCTGTTTAAAGAAGCTGTTAAAGGACCTATATCCGTAAAGCTACATTATATTTTATATTAATTAAGCCACCTAACTAAATAACCATGAATGAAGAAATAGTGAGTGACATCATAAAAACACAAAATATAATTAGAAAGAAATATGACTCTCTGAAAGCTGCAAAAATAGACGATATCGCACAACTAGAGCAAATTTTTCAACCAATTACAACTCCTCTAAAGAAACTAACAGATGTGCCACCAGTAAAAAAGAGGAAAATCAGTGAAAATGAACTCAAGTTTGAATCATTCGCATCGGAATATCCCGAATCACAGATAAACGAAGAGAGTTATTTAACACAGCCAGATATCGAATCATCTGGATACGAAGATAAGCAGTTCACTCCACAGGATGAAACAGGATTTTTTATAAATTCGTTGAATATAAAACAGAAAGATTTTGATCAGAAATATGCACCTTATTTCAATGAAGACGAGAATCAGTGGAAAATTGGAAATGTACCTTTTGCACTTAAAGATAATAATATTTACATAAATGGACAAGTGTATGAATCGACGCCTGGATTAATAAGCCTGCTTTTTTTTAAAAAACCTTCGTTAGATCAATGTACTGTTAGTGATAAATCAAACTACATTCAAATTGTAAACACTGCAAATTTACTTCACCGAAATTTTGATAAATCCCAACAGCACGCTGGAAGTAAGAGTGTTAAATATAAGATAATCACAAAAATTTTAAAGCAGCAAAGATTAGCGGTCGTGGGAAAGGGATTAATGAAATCTTTATCAGATAAGACTGATTATGTTTACTGGGATGAGCCCAACGAATTAGTGGAAAGACTAAAACTACTAATAGCATCACAGCAAGCAGGTCATACTAATCATAATAATGAGATTATTTCCATTCTAGAAGAGCTAAAAGAAGCAAAAATTATTATATAAAAAGAAAACATATTTTTCTTTAACATAACTAAAATGACTATCGATAAATTCGGACGTTCCTCCTCTTCTGAACGAATTAATTCAGATCGTGTTGGTGCCTCGTTTCTTCGCAATTTAGGTTTTTCTTTAACTACAGACGGTAATCTTGATATACAGAACAGACGTATATGTAATTTACAAAGTCCATCAGCACCGAAAGATTCAGTTAACAAACAGTATGTTGATGATAAAGTTAATCAAATAAGTTTAATTAAAAATGAGATGCGTCAAAAAAATTTTAAACTAAATAATACATTGAATAAAATACAGAAAGAGTTTGAACAATTTAAGAATACCATTTCTGTGGAAAAAGTTGTGAAGCCTGTTGGAATTAATCTATCTTTAAAAAGAAGCCTTTAAGATAAGACAAAAACACCAGCCAGAAGTTATTTTCAACATCTACAAGGGAAACAACAAAAGAAGACACTTTGCAGAAAAGCAATGCAATTATATTATTAAACGTTTAATGGTTGTTTAATAACAGTTTCGATAAGATGAGTAAGCAAGATCTAGTAAACGAATTGCATAGACCAGCACGTCGAAACTTCAAACGACGTGCGGTTATCTTAAAGGGCATCAACGACCTTTGGCAGGCAGATTTAGTTGAAATGGGAAAATACTCCACTGAAAATGACGGATACCGTTATTTACTAACAGTCATTGATGCTTTTTCAAAGTTTGCATGGGCTATACCAGTAAAAACTAAGACAGGTTCTGAGGTAAGCAGTGCAATGAAACAAATCTTAAAGAAACAGCGCCCTGCAAATTTACAAACAGACGATGGGAAGGAGTATTATAATAAACAATTTTCCATATTAATGAAGAAACATAACATCAATCATTACTCTACTTATAGTAAGGTTAAAGCGTCTATCGTGGAAAGATTTAACAGAACTCTAAAAACCTGGATGTGGAAACAATTTAGTTTAAATGGATCTTATAGATGGATAGATAATATTCAGAGTTTAGTTGACAAGTACAACAATAAAGTGCACAGAACTATTAAAATGAAACCTCGTGATGTAAATATTAACAATGAAAGTATATTGCTGAAAACTGTATATAGTAAAATTAAAATATTTCCAAAACCGAAATACAGAATTGGTGAATTTGTGCGTATAAGCAAGTATAAACATTACTTTGAAAAAGGTTACACGCCAAATTGGACTACAGAAGTTTTTAAAATTGTCAAAATCAACATCACCAATCCTGTAACATATATTCTCGCAGATTACCAAGGCAATATTATAAAAGGCTGCTTCTACGAGTTAGAATTACTAAAAGCTAAATTTCCTAATGTATATCTTATTCAGAAAGTTTTGAAAGAAAGAGGTAATAAAATATATGTGAAATGGTTAGGCTTCTCCGATGATCAAAATTCTTGGATTGATAAAAATGAACTTGTATAGTAATAATAAAATATCTATGATAGGTAGGTTGTCTATGATTAATTTATCAACTAAAACAACACTGATAAAATGTAAACTTTGTATTATGTATACAAGTAAAAACAAATATCTAAATATATAACATTTAATCTCTTCAGTTGTACTTTATTCAATTCATAATCCTTTTCAACAAAATCTCGAATCGTGAATATCATCATTTTGTTTACAGCGAAACCTTTTCTTATTAGGTTGAACTTTTTAATAAAAGTTAAGTAATTAAAGATAAAAAATCAGTATCTAAAAAATGGCTCTACTGAAAACAACTCTTCTTATATTTGTTGTTTTGGGTAAAAATAATTTTATAGTGTATCATCAATCTGAAGTGGTAAAAGCGTACGCATGTTTCAATACAGAAAATAATACCTGGCCGCATAAGTGGGTAGAGCTGGTTCCATTGATACAAGATGGTATACCAACTTTACAAACATCGAACATTCCTAAGAATGACATTAGCATTCTGAAATATAAACTCAGATTCATATACTCAAATAGAAGTTACGGCGAAACTCAGTGGAAACAAGTTTTAAATGAAACTTTAATTACTCAAAAAGACTATGAAAATACAGATGCAGTAAAAACAACAAGGAATTGTTTTTCACACAGAGGTGATCTATCAAAACAAAATTCTACAACTGTAACTTTCAATAATGATGATACACAGCAGATACTGGACATCATACTATTTATATACTCAATTTTCACCACATTTTATATATTTAGGAATAAAATTTATCCTTTTGTTAAAGACAGGATATTTACAAAATAATTAAAGTGAGAAGAAATCAATAAAAAACGTTATCCGATTACTTTGTGTTTCATTTATTTATTCACACTGAAACTTAACTACTGTAGAAAGAAACAAAGAATATTTTTTAATTCAGAGGGATAGAAATGGTGAGAGAAAAAAAAACAAAACAAAAAAAATATTAGCCTCTATTATTAACAATGATACATGTATAAGGTAACTAAAATACATTTCTCTTACAATATAATGTTTCTTTACTACTGCTTGAATCCATTTCATTTTCTTTTTTATTATCACATTCTATTTCTTCTGTAGACTTTACCAGTTTTTTATCCTCTTCTGATAAAAAAGGTGCAATTACATCCAAAAACTCATCCAAACCGCATCTTCTTAGAGTGGTACAAAAAAAATCCATTGTCATCTTACCATTACAGTCCAAAAATATACTGCATAATTCAGCAGCATAATTGTATAATCGATAACGCTTTCTACATTCAGACACTGACATGTACCTGCCCATTCCATATACGGATTCATGCTCAGCATCAATGCAATGTCGTAAAATTGCGAGTGTAGATTTTCCACAGCACTTTTTAAATCAGTTGGTTCACTGTAACTCACGTAACCCATCCACATGTTGCTTCTTTCAAGTTTGTTCAATTATTGAACTAAAATAGCTTGTGTCTGTCGTTGTCAAGAGAGCAGTAATTTTATTTGATAAATAATAAGTTCAGAGGTTAAATGATTAAACTATTATAAGATTTACGTACAAAGCGATTCCAATGCACTACAACAATATTAAATACAGCTAACATAATGAAGACCATGACAAGAAATTTTTGTTTCTTGGTGTTCATATTTTAAATTTTTTTTATGAAGGCTATGTAGCATTTTTCTATGATCATCAAGCAGAATATCGTCATAGTCATTCAAAAATTTTTGAAGTTGCATTTTATAAGGCACTCAAATGAATGTTAGATGTTCAACTTGCAAATATTACGTTAGCTAAAGATATAAACTGTTATATCTATGATTTCTCTATAAACTGTTATATCTATGATTTCTCTATTGTTTAATAAAATTGTTTATTTCGTCGATATATTCGACTACATAACAAATCAAACATAAACTGAGCTCAACACTACGTCGCTGCCGGTCCTGAAGCAGAAGCCCCCACTTCACCCCCGCCTCGAACCACGCCAGACCCAAACCCCCGCCCCCGCCCCCGTCGGGCCCCCGTAAGGTCTATGCGTATGCTAGGAATCATACGGTAGCGACACCTTGCAGAGAATTTACGATAACGGCTTGACGTGATTCTATTTTTTTTTTTTTTAGTTTGCTTTTTCTATTATTTTTTTCTTTGACAGTGACAGGTTGGTGCCAAGATAGGCGGCTTGAATTGACACATGACAGGTGACAGACTCGACAAATGACAGTTGACAGACGCCTACGCCTAAAGTGTTCCAGAACCCGCTTATCCATACTACTTGTAAAGGACCATCCTGTATAGAGATTTATATAGATTTACTTTATTTTAAATAGGTGAGTAGGTGTAATTTGTGATGATTTTTACCTATATATATATATATATATATATATATATATATATATATATATATATATATATATATATAGTAGTTTAAATTAGACAATAATACATACAGTTTATACTCAATGTCTATGCACAAATTATGTAAACTATATCTTTATTTGTGTGTAATGAGGTGCTTATTAACAAATGTTTTGATTGTGGTTTTTTATATTAATTAAATCCCTATGTATTCCTGTGTAATGTTGGTGGCCTATTCTTTACTGCTGTTACCAATATTTGTTTATATATATATATATATATATATATATATATATATATATATATATATATATATATATATATATATATATATATATATATATATATATATATATATATACATGAAGGGTGAACAATTTACCAAAATTTAGGTCTGTAAGTTTAAAGACAAAAAAGTTAGAGGCATTTAAAGAAAAAAAAATTGGGGTTTTCTTCAAAACGTAAAAAGTCGCGATTTGAAACGTCAAAATTGGCAACATTTAGGCAAGAAATACGAATTATGTAAAAAGTGTTCTGGAAACCCTTAAATTTCAGCTTCAATCATCATTGCCCTTCATTTTAATAAAATATATCCAGAAAATTCATTTCAAATAGACCCTTTCTCGTTTTACTTAAATTTATGGCTTGACGGCCTATAATTTTTAGCTAATTTTCGTAGAAAAAGTTCGTTAATGATGAGCCCGCGGCTTTTTATTTCTAAAAAGATTTCTTCAAATGAGCGCAAGCTAAGCCCCCTAGAATCCATATCTGTTTACATATATATAGGGTGACGCATTTCTACGGTAAAGCTCAATATAATTGTTATTATGCAAGATACGAGAAAAAGTTGTATAAATTACCTATAGGGTGTCTTGAGCTGCATCTTATAAAATTATTTTGACAGTCACAGGTGGCTCAGAAGTCGTTGGTGATACCTACAATTTTTTTTTGAACATTCCCTATTGCATTTTTGCATTTTTCATCAAAATATGAAAAAAAATCGAGACGCAGTAAGTGCGTTTTTGTAGCGAATTTGCATTAAATGCTTTAAAATTCAATAACCTAATTTACTATTAACCTAAGGTTCGTCGGCTAGGAAACGACTGTTCTCGGAAATATTTGGTTTATTTTCGAAAATTTTTGGTACATTTTCAAACAAGTTATCTTGATAAAATATGGTACATTGTTCCTAATATATAGGTTATAACGGCGACCAAATTGATCCCCGCTTGCATTAAAGAGACATATTTGCTATTAAAAACATTTTTATGAAAATTCACTTCCATAACGCACTAGTTAGGTCCAGACTTTTTAGTGAATTTTCTTAAAAAAAATTCACTAATGAGGAGATCCCGACTTTTGAATTTTGAAAAAATTTCTTCAAATGAGCGCTATTTAGGACCCCCGGAAACCAAATCCGATGTCAGTTTCAGACTTTATATGTTTATATATATATATATATATATATATATATATATATATATATATATATATATATATATATATATATATATATATATATATATATATATATATATATATATATATATATATATATATATATATATATATATATATATATTTATGTGTCACACCTATAACTTAAAAAATAATAGACCGATTTTGATAAAACTTGGTGAGTACCTACCTTTCGCAAGTGGCTTGGATAAGTTCGTTAGCCAGGAAAATCCGCCGAGGTTTTCCCGGAAAGTTTTGTGTTTTCTTTAAAAAAAATCGATTTTTTTTATATTTTCAAAATTCACAAAGTAAGGGCAACCAAATTTTATACGCGGGTTTATATCATTAGAGGCAAGTTACATACAAAAATTTAGCTTTGTATGTTAAAGGACAAAAAAGTTACAGGCATTTAAAGAAAAATAAATTTGGGTTCTCCTCAAAACGTCAAAATCCCGATTTTAAACGTCAAAATTGGTGAGTACTTTCCTTTCGCAAGTGGCTTGGATAGGTTCGTTAGCCAAAAAAATCCGCCGAGGTTTTCCCGGAAAATTTTGTGTTTTCTTTAGAAAAAAATTTATATCTCCAAAATTAACAAAGTAAGGGCAACCAAATTTTATACGCGGGTTTATATCATTATAGGCAAGCTACCTACCTACTAATTTAGCTCTGTAGGTCAAAAGATAAAAAAGTTATAGGCATTTAAACAAAAAAAATTGGGGTTTCTCACAAAACGTCAAAGTTGCGATTTAAACGTCAAAAATGGTAACATTTAGGAAAATGACTTGAATCTAATACGGGCTATGGAAAGAAAATGTGTCAAGAAGAATGTTTTACAAACCCTGAAGTCTTAGTTTGAACCGTCATTGTCCTTCATTTTAATAAAATAATTCCAGAAAATTCATTTCAAATAGACCCTTTCTCTGACGCTTGGCAGTAGTCTTAGCTATAGACTTTATCGTTAATGGTATATAATTTTTGTAGAATTTTCGTAAAAAAAATCAATAAAGCTCAATATATCTATTATTATACAAGATATGAAAAAAAATTGTATATATTAATTATAGGGTGTCTTGAGCTACATCTTAAAAAATTATTTCTACAATCACAGGGTGGCCCATAAGTCGTTGGTGATACAAATTTTCTTTTTTTTTTTAATCAAACACGCCTTATGTTATTGCATTTTTGCATTTTCCATCGAAATATAATGCATGTTTGTAAGAAAAAAATTCTGGACGCAGTAAGTGCGTTATGGTAGCGAATTTGGATCAAATGCTTAATATTTGAATAGCTTAATTTGCTATTAACCTATAAGGTTGACCAAGAAACGAGTTTTTTCGGGAACACTTTAAGTTTACTTTCGGAAATTTTTGTACATTTTCAAACAATAAAGTTATTTTGATGAAACATGGCACATTGTTTTTACTATATAGATTATACTGGTAACCAAATGTGATTCCTGCTTTCTTAAAAAAAAACACATTATTGCTATTAAAAAATAGTATTATGAAAATTCACTACCATAACGCACTTGCTGCGTCCAGAGTTTTTATTTACTGGATAATTACAAAGAGAACTCTTTTCCTTTGGAAACAATCCGTTATCCAGTCAATTCTGCTGTCAAACGAGATTTAAACGTTTAGAATTTGGATCAGATGCCGTGCTGTTTGTTGATCGTTATTTCTGCGTAGATTCTGTTAACTGACCGTTTCCGTCTCAAGCTTCGGCTGTAATTTGAGCCCTCCACTTCGAAAATCGGTTGAAGAGTAACACAGTTATACTGCAAACAGGAAAACCTTTTTTGTAATTATCCTGTAAATAAAAAACACAAACGAAAAATATAGCTCGCTGTTTACCTCCTGGCTACATATTCCTAAGTTACCTCTTCCACGGACTAATTCGCGTTCTGGTAGCGCATTTTCATTAAACGCTTCAAAATTCAATAACGCAATTTGCTATTAACCTAAGGTTCGTCAGCTAGGAAACGAGTTTTCTCGGAAACGTTTAAGTTTATTTTTGGAAAATTTTGGTACATTTTCAAACAAGTTATTTTGATAAAATATAGTACATTGTTCCTACTGTATGGATTATACCGGTGGCCAAATTGATGGCTGCATGCGTTAATGAGACATATTTGCTATTAAACACATTTCTATGAAAATTCACTTCCATAACGCACTTGCTGCGTCCAGACTTTTTTTAAGCTAAGACGCATGAAGCCGCAAGCAAAAGCTAGTTTACTTTATAATCGTAAAGCTGATTGTTATAAAATGGAGAATAATAAATCATTTTCCTTTCAGACTTATTGATTTTCAAAACTCCGTGGAATCATAAGTAACATCAGCTTTTGAAAAGGTCGTGTTTGTTATGTTAATTTTAATGTTTGATTTTGATATATCTAAATTTAAAGCGACCGTTTTATAGCTGAAAGTGCTGACTCATGAAGAATATCACTTACTGCAGAGCCGGTCATATTGTGAACAGTTGATGATTGGTTCTGGGGTTCATGAAATTATCATCATTGTTGGGTTTACTGGCTTTTGACGTGTAAAGAGAATGGAGAGGAAACACATAGCAAGCATTCACCAAGCGCAAGCACCATGAAAAATAATTAATTGTGCTTCAAAAATGCCCTGTTATGCTGTTAATGTTTTATATATACAAACATTGTGAAAGTCATCGTCACCCTTACGTCACTGGATTTGCGGAAGCCATTTCTCATGCAGCTCCACCCAAAAAAAGGCTTAATTAAATTTGATTTTAGAAATTTATATTATACACACAAAACAAGTGCTACATTTTGAAAAACTTATTCTACCAGATAGAATTTTAAACCTAATCGTTTCGCTCACAAAACGGATTTATCAGGAAATAAATTAAATTTACTGAAAAAGGCACTAAATATACAGGGTGTTTACCAACCTCTCTGACAAAATGAACGCGGTGTATCATAATAAGTCATAAGTTAGCGTTCTAAAAGTTGACAATTATAGTGTTTCTAGCTATTTTTGTAGACGCAATATGGTAGGGGGAGGTGTTATTATTTTAGCTAGAAGTGACCTAGAATTTGTAGAGTTAAATGTAAGGAATGTTTCTCTGAGCGAACAATTGTTTGAGGTAGCCTTCGCAACCGTGATACATAATAAAGTTTCGGTAAATGTAGGTTGTGTTTATCGCACTAAACCGAAGTGTGCATCTGCCCTGCCACAATATAAAACATGCTTTTTTGGCGGGTTAGAAGAAGTTTTTATCCAATTAAATGACAAGGGAGCTCCTGCTTTTGTATGTGATGATTATAATTTAAATTTTTTAGATAAACACAGTGCGGATGTTGTGAGGTTGCAAGATTTAAAGATTTAATGACTTCTTACGGTTTCTTGGCCTGTTTTAATCAGATTTCGCGAAAACCGGGTGCCTCGGCATCTTGTATTGATAACGTATTTTGCAATGTGCACTCGGCTGACGTTGACTGAAACATTGACAAATACAATAGGAGATCATAACACGCAGTTATTATCGTATAGTATACCGAGTATTGATTAGACCCCTTTTGAATATGTGTATAAAAGGTCATTCAGTCAGTTGAATATATCCCATTTTGTGTATCTTTTGAATAGTGCATCCTGGGACCTGATATATCGAGAGCCAGTGGCGGCAAAAAAAATGATGTTTTTTTCTCTGAGTTGGATGCCTTGTTTCAGATTGCGTTTCCGGTTGTCAGAAAAAGATCCATACCCGGCAGGAGTGCTCATTAACCATGGATATCAGCGGAACTTGTAAGAGAGGGCTGTTTGCTTCGTGATTTTCCACTTCTACTGAATACGGTTACGGATCCGCGGTGTAATGAGTTTTATAAAATAAACTCTGGACGCAGCAAGTGCGTTATGGTAGTGAATTTTCATAAAAATGTTTTTAATTGCAAATATGTGTGTTTCCTTTTTAAGAAAGCAGGCATCAATTTTGGTTACCAGTATAACCTATATAGTAAAAACAATGTGCCATGTTTCATAAAAATAACTTTATTGTGTGAAAATGTACAAAAATTTCCAAAAGTAAACTTAAAGTGTTCCCGGAAAAACTCGTTTCTTGGTCAACCTTATAGGTTAATACCAAATTGAGCTATTCAAATTTGAAGCATTTAATGAAAATTCGCTACCATAACGCACTTGCTGCGTCCCGAATTTCTTTTCTTACAAACATGCATCGCTGAAAAATTAAAAAATGCAATAACATAAGGCGTGTTTGATTAAAAAAAAAAGAAAATTTGTATCACCAACGACTTATGGGCCATCCTGTGATTGTAGAAATATTATTTTAAGATGTAGCTCAAGACACCCTATAATTAATATATACAAATTTTTTTCATATCTTATATAATAACGGATATATTGAGCTTTATTGATTTTTTACGAAAATTCGACAAAAATTATATACCATTAAACGATAAACTCTATAGCTAAGGCTACTGCCAATCATCAGAGAAAGGGTCTATTTGAAATGAATTTTCTGGAAACATTTTAGTAAAATGAAGGACAATGACGGTTGAAACTAAGACTTCAGAGTTTGTAAAATATCCTTCTTGAGACATTTGATTTCCATATCCCATATTAGATTCAAGTTCTTTGCCTAAATGTTGCCGATTTTGACGTTTTAAATCGCAACTTTGACGTTTTGAGGAAAACCCCAATTTATTTTTCTTTAAATGCCTATAACTTTTTTGTCTTTTGACCTACATAGCTAGATTTTGGTAGGTGGCTTACTTATAAGCATATTAACTAGCGTACCAAATTCCGTTGCCCTTACTTAGTTAATTCCGGAGATATAAATTTTTTTCGAAAGAAAATACAAAATTTTCCGGGAAAACCTGGGCAGATTTTCCTGGCTAACGAACTTATCCAAGCCATTTGCAAAAGGAATTTTTCCACCAAATTTAGTCAAAATCGGCCTATTATTTTTTGAGTTATCGGTGTGATACATATATATATATATATATATATATATATATATATATATATATATATATATATATATATATATATATATATATATATATATATATATATATATATATATATAAATATATATATATATATATATATATATATATATATATATATATATATATATATATATATATATATATATATAAACATATAAAAATTGAAACGGACCCCGGATATGTGTTCTAGGGGGCCTAGTTCGCGGTCATTTGAAGAAATTTTTTCAAAATTCAAAAGTCGGGATCTCCTCATTAGTGAATTTTTTTAAAGAAAATTCACTAATAGTCTAAAGAAACAGCACGGTGCTAGGTTAAAAGACGCCAAGAAAAAATTCTATGAAAATAAAATCTCTAAGGCTTCAAACCAAAATAAAGCTATGCGGGAAGCAATTAAAGAAAATGTCATCGTGGAGAGGATGAACAGCAAGGCGGCAAATCTGAGTATTCTGTCAGGTGACGGAGTCGTTCTGACAGATCCTAATATGATTGCTGACAGTCTCAATGCGCACTTTGTCGACTCTGTTAAGTATCTGACAAAAAACTGTGACATAAATTGTGCATTGAAAAATAGCTCTAATCCCTATTCTATGTTTTTATATCCTGTCTCAGAGGACGATGTATTAGAGATCATAAAATTAGTTTAAGTTAAAAATTCATCAGGAATAGATGAAATACCATGTAGTCTTCTTGGCAGGGTTTCTCATCTTGTGGTGGCTCCATTAACTTACCTTATAAATGTGTCATTGTAAATCGGTTGTTTTCCTGAGCGTCTGAAGGCGACCATTGTCGTCTCTATCTTTAAGAAGAGAGATCCACGTCTTATGGACAACTACAGGGCGATTGCGCTGCTTTCGGTTTTTTCTAAGATCTTTGAGAAGATATTTCTGCTAAGACTCGGGTTGTTTTTGGAGAGATACAATTTACTGTATCCGTGTCAATTTGGCTTTCGTAGGCAGCTGTCAACACAGTATGCGCTGCTTAGCACTTACCTGACAGTCTTGGAATACATAAACAGTGGGTCCAAATCCGCCGGGCTGTTCTTCGACATTTCGAAAGCGTTTGATGCGGTCAACCATTCCCTTTTATTGAAAAAATTGGAGTAATATGGCATAAAAGGAAATGCATATTTATGGCTAAAAACTTCCTGTCTGGGAGAAGTCAGGCTGTCAGGATACGACAGGCAGGTAAGAATTATATGTCTGGATATTCAGCCGTGTCGAGCGGCGTGCCGCAGGGCAGCATATTAGGCCCTGTTTTGTTTACAATTTTTCTAAACGATATTGTTTATAATCTCCAACAATACCACTTAACTTTGTACGCAGATGACACCACTGCTGCAATCTCAGAGGAAAGTTTTGAAGAGCTTGGTGCTGCAGCTAATGTGTGTGTTTCTCAGTTGTCAGCCTGGTGTTCGCGAAATGGTCTGGTTCTTAACACGCGGAAGACTGAAATGCTTCTTTTTTCTCCGGTGGGTGTGCATCCGAATCTGAGCCTATATGTGAGATCTGATAACGGTTCAATAAGACAGGGCACGTCTGTAAAGTTTTGGCGGCTCCATCTGGATTCTAACTTATCATGGGATGTCCATGTTGATCATGTGGTGGCCTCTCTTGCATCTAGGAATTACGCGTTGCTGCAGCTGCGGGATTCCTTGAGTACTCAGGCGTTGTTGACATACTACTATGGTAGTGTCAACTGTCTCCTGGTATACGGTTTGCTGTGTTGGGGCGGCTGTGTGCATCTGGGGAGGGTTCTGTTGATGCAGAAGAGAATTGTCCGCATCATGTTGGGCCTGCCGTCTTCCGCATCTTGTAGACCATTATTTATACGGTATGGCATTTTAACAGTGAGGTGCCTATATATGCTTGAGGCGCTTTGTTATGTCAGAAAAAATATTTCAATTTTTAGTACCTGCGGTAATATTACAGCGTATGAAACAAGACAGGCTAAAGATTTGTATGTTCCCCCTTATAGGATGGAACAGATTAATCGGGCACCTCGCAACACTGCAATACGCTTATATAATCATTTACGTGACAGCGTCAAAAATTAGAGCAGCTCAGGTAATTTAAGTGTGCTTTAAAATCATTTTTAGAGAGCATTCTTTTTATTCTGTGGACGAATATTTTAATTTTAAATTTCACATAAGCTGTTTTTTGTGTTTTGATTATTTCCGATATCTTATAGAGATCTATGGAGCAGTTTTAATAAATAAATAAATAAATACATAACAATGTGGTATAAAAGTTTTTGAATATTGCTTCGTTTTCGAAATGTAGTTTGTTTAAAAACTTTATTTTATTTTTCTATTTAAGTGAATTTTCGTAAAATATTACCTGATGGGAGATTCCGACTTATGATTTGAAAAAGTTTTTTTCAAATGAGCACAAACTAGGACCGCTAGAACCCATATCCCGGGTCAATTTCAATATATATATATATATATATATATATATATATATATATATATATATATATATATATATATATATATATATACTTTATTTGTTTGCTGTACTTTTTATGATTTTTTATTGGTTTACGTGGGCTGCAGTTTCAAAACGTCCTGGTTGATCATCAGCATGTCACTCACGCACGCTACAGCACGATGAACCAGGACGGTTGGAAACTGCAGTCCACGTAAACCAATAAAGAAATCACAAAAAGTACAGCAAACAAATAAAGTGTATATTTAAAGAGATTACAGTGTAGTGGAACATTTCAATATATATATATTTTTTTCCACACCAAACCACGAGGGCTCACAGCCTAAATACTATCGTACCGTGGGTGTCGACAAGGAGGAAAGAGGCAACTTGTTAATTCTGGACTTGAGGGTTTGGAGGTTCGGGGGAGAAGGAAAAATATGTACCGGCAAGAAATTCCACAAGTTGGAAGTCCTCGGGAAAAAAGAGCGGGCATAACAAGATGTCTGATGACCTAAACAGAAAAAGGGTGGATTCGCTCTGTTCCCCTGGTAGATCTGTTGGGGGCAGCAGGTGGAGGAACTATGGAAGAAAGCTCCTCTGAGCAGTGCCCGTGCAGATATCTATAAAAGAGAGAGAGAGAGAGAGAGAGGTTACCAAGGGCACGTCGGTGGGCAAGGGATGGCAGCCTTTGGGTGAGGGTAGGGTCACCGATGAGACGTATAGCTCTCTTCTGAATGGAGTCCACGATAGCGAGTGTAGAAGCGGCAGCGGCACCCCATATGTGGGAGCAGTATTCGAGGTTTGACTTGTTTGTGAAGTATATAAGGTATAGAGATTAGCTGGTGAAAAGTGTTTGCAAGCCCGGAAGAAGAAACCTAATTTTTTAGCAGCCGCTTCTGCAATTGATGTGACATGTTGGTGCCAATTGAGATTTCGATCCACAGAAATGCCAACAAGTGAAAAGGACTAATTACTTTGACTAACTTGGTTGTTCATTGTGATGGGTGTGTAGGACTGGTGCATCTCTTATGAGATAGAAAGAAAGACTGAGATTTGGTGGAGTTGAATTGTATCAGACTTCTACTTTTTTGAGAACCACTGCTGGGATCTCGTCAAAGCCAGAGGCTTTCCTAGTATTAAGAGAAGAGAGCATCATTCGTACCTTTTCCGTTTTGAAAATGATATCCGTCATTTGATGTGCGACATTGGGGACTGTTGGTGGTTGAACATTTGGAGGTGGAGTGAGAGTAAAATTTCCGGCGAACAACGAGGCAAAAAGTTCAGCCTTGTCACGGGCTGCAGAAACAATTTCATCCCCTGAAACAAGAGGTGGGAACGTCCTCTTGCAAAAATTATTCCCAATATATTTAGCAAGAGTCCAGAAGGGTTTGCTGTCGTTGGAGCTTAAGAGGACTTTGTTTTTGATGTGGTTATTAAACGAGTTTTTTGCCTCAGAAAGAATGCGGACATAGCGGTTTCTTGCGTCGTTAAATGCTTGGCGGTTTTCTTGACTGGGATTGTGTAGAAGCGTTTTGTGAGCTTTGACATTTTCAAGTCTGGCCTTGTCACAGGATCTAGAGAACCAGGGCTTTTGAATGGCTGAAGAGGTTTTTTGTGAACGTGAAATAAGTAATTATATGCCAGATTGGATAATTTCAATGACGTTTTGTGAGATATCAGTGGAGTCAGGATGAGAGAAGTAGACAGACGCCCATGGACATGAGGAAAGTAATCCCGCATTTCGTCCCAGTGTGCGGAGTTGTAGTGCCAAACGATACGTGAGTGTGATGCCTGTGTGACGTTGGTTTCGATTGCATTGCGCAGGAAGCAGTGACCATGCCGTGGTCTGAGCGACCAAGGGGAGCGGTGACTGATATGTTATAGCATTCAGGTTTTGTAGTAAGAATGAGATCTACGAGATTTGAGCTGTGTGTTGGGACGCAAAGAAAGTAAGTAGGTTGCTGAACCATATTGGCTAAAGAATTGCTGACTGCGAAGGCCTCCGCTGCTCTCCCTTGTAGATCGGTTTTTGAAGATCCTAGCCATTCCTTATTATGGACATTGAAGTCATAAAGAATAGTGACCTCAGAGGAAGGATATCCAGAAATCAGATGGTCGGTTTTTCCAGAAAGGTAGTCGAAGAGCTCCGCAAAGTTGTTGTTAGAAGGTGACCGGTAAATGCAACAGATGAATTTAGTTGCTGCCCTGAGAGAGAGTTTAATCCAAAGTATGTATTTTCTTCCAGCTTACAAATTGGGGGGTCTGGTGCAGGCTAGATTGCTAAGGACGTATGAGCACACACCTCCATGCAATCTAAAGGAAGTAAGGAGCTCATACCCAGGGAAGTTAAGGTAATTGGTGGCTGTTTGCGCACTGATTTGGGTTTCAGTGAGTAAGAGGAGTTGGGGCCTATTAGCCTGGAAGAAATGGTGGACGTAATTTAGGTTAGAATATATATATATATATATATATATATATATATATATATATATATATATATATATATATATATATATATATATATATATATATTGCTGGGATAAGATAAGCCTAACGCAGGTATTTAAAATAAAATTGTTACTAAAAGGGCTATATGGCACTAATTGAATAAACAAAATTAGCAGGGCGTAGAAATGAAAGTATGACAAAACGTTAAATAAAATAAAGTTATGTATTTTGGTAGTGCAAATGAGCTAAGTGACAGATATTTAATTTTAAGAAATAAGACTTAGTGTAATACCACAAACAGAAAATGTAAAAACACATGGTGTTAAATATTATTGTGAAGTGATTATATAAACTCAAAACAATGACCCTATAAAGTGTAGAAGCTTATTAAAAGACTAGTTTTATCAGTAATATACATAAGGACTGTTATTTACAGTGAGAAGTAAGGGTAATTGTGTAGATAATAAGATATAGATTATGAACTAGGTAAGGAATGTAAATGGCTATATGTAAGTGATTAACAATCAGTTAAAGGGAATTCAAATGTTGGGTTAAATATAATGGAAACAGAGACAGTAAAAATTTAAATTTTAGTGGGTAATATGAACATTGTTTTTAAGTTACCGAAATAATTGCATTGGTATTAATTCATAAACATAAAGCAAGTGATTCTTTTTGACTAATTTATAATTGAGGAGCAACCATTGGCACAAATAAAAACAAATTGCTAGTTTGAGACAATCACAAATATAATTGGTCGAGATTAAAGGAGACTTCCGGCATCTTCGACGAGGAGAAGCGGACAGCATGTACGGAAGCCAACACCAGTTTTACAATCATCGTTAGTGTTATAATGTGAGAAATATTAATAAAACTTGAGAAACAAAACAGAAAAGTTATCCAAACAATAGGGTATACCTACAGTTTCCTGTGTACATGTTTTTGTAACCAAAATATGAGTCCAAATATAAATAGGAGCAGGAACTAACTAGAGACGAAATGACGATACTTGTACGTGTCAGGTATTTATCAATATAATCAAGTTTTACCATTAATTATCCTGACTGCTGGTTGAAACACGCTAAAACACATCATCTGTTGGAAGCATCGATAAAGAGTGAAATGTCATTGACGTCGCTTAAATTCATTAGAAGTAGATCATAGAATTGTAGACCAAGCAGTCTCTTGTAAATGTCAGTAGATGTCCTTAACCTGTACTTCGCAGAATATTTAAATTAATAATATCTTCCATTTGCATAAAAACAAGAAAATAAAATCGTTTGAGATGGGAACAGTTTTTACAAGATAAATATCGCGGGAAATTCAAACAACATTCAGTTCGTACGTAGACTAAATTTAACATAAAATTTGGAGATTCTTTCAATGGCCAATAGTTAAAATTATTAGACGGATCCTAGTAAGTAAAGCTATGTCCAAAGAAAATTCGATATAAAGAAATTTAATTTGTTGTAGGTTAGGGTTAGGTTTGTTTGTGAGTGGGCCACACCGGTCCCTCCACCGCACCATAAGGTCTATTGTGGCTCACGCCTAATAGTTATATTTCGCCCAACAAAGCCAGCCTCCTGCAGAGGTCGATAATCTTCGTGGGCGAAAGTTGGTTCAGATCCTCTGGAGAAAGCTTTACCTTGCCAAAGAGCAGGTACCTAGTCCTGTCCGCTGCCGGACAGGAACACAGCACGTGCTCTGCTAATCTGCTAATCCTGGAAGATGTTGCCAATATTGGATTGTCATTCTTTCTGTCCAGGTCTTTAAGGTGCGTTTTGCTGTGCAAGATGTTATCCCCAGCACCGGTTCTGGTCCGACAAAGTCTCTCTGGGCGCCACTCCTGGCAAGCGCGTCGGCCGCAACATTGCCATCATGGTCCGAGTGACCCAGTATCAAGACCAGCGACCTCTCATTACAGCTGCCCAGTTCGTTAAGGGCAGATTTACAACTCCATACCGTTTTTGAATTACACCGGTAGGAACCAAGAGCCTTTATTGCAGCTTGGCTATCTGCATATATCTTTATCGATTTGTGTTTGCACTGGTTTTTTATACTTTCCCTTGCACACATCTCGATGGCATATACTTCTGCCTGGTGTATGGTTGCGTACTTGCCGAGGCTAGCTGATAGTCTAGCATCGATGCTGCCCCCATATGCGCCGGCTTCTACTCCCATATTGGTTTTGGAGCCGTCAGAGTACCAGCAGAGATCGGCTTTTAATTTGTTGTAAAATAGTGGTATCTATGAGAAAAGGGATTACGAGAATAGTTTTTATAAAAGTTTAAAATTTTGTACATTGCATCTCTCATTGTCTAACAAGGTACATAATTTGGTAAAAAGGGTTCATTACAGAACCAACATTTCTACTTTAAAAAAATAAGATTTTGAAAAGGAGTTAAAGGTAAGAATCTTTAATTGAAAATCAATACAGACCAGCAGAAATGAGTCAAACTGTAGCCGTGGACAAATAAGGAACCAATTAAACAAATAAAAGGTACATATTTATTCAAAATATTCATATAAAAATATAAAATTTCTGAAACATTGCATATAACTTCAAAATAGAAACTAATAATAATAATAATAATAATAAGAGTCCAGAATCTTAAACAGAATTGCACAATTTAACAAAAATATATATATATATATATATATATATATATATATATATATATATATATATATATATATATATATATATATATATATGAACCTATGAAAATTGAAACTGACCCTGGAGATATGTATTCTAGGGGGCCCTAGTTCACGGTCATTGGAAGAAATTTTTTCAAAATTAAAAAGTAGGAATATCCTCATTAGTGAATTTTTTTTAAGAAAATGTACTAAAAAGTACGCGCTTTTCCAGCCATTTTAGAGCTACTCTTAATATTTTGAAGTGACTTTATTTGTTTACATTTTCATCAGTAAGTTTGATAATTATTCAAATCAGATATCAATAAAAATGCTTATTTGGCTATGAACGAAAGAATATCCACTAATAATTTAAAAGGTAAAATGTATATTTTGAAGTCGATAACAGCTTTTCCATATCTATATTGCACATAGTCACAATTCACGACATCGCATTTTACATTCAACATTTTTCGATAATACCATTCAGTGAACATAAATTGAACCAAATTGATCTGTAAGTCCTGAGACATCAGCAGGCCCTTGAGGAATTTGACTTTACGACCTTTTAGTGGCACTGGAAGCTATTCTATTTGAATATCTCAGATGGGGACTTTTATGTAATATGTTTACCATCAAACTTTCAAAGTTTTATAGACTCCAGAAAAAGGGCTGTTTGCATACATCATATGTATATATAAGAAACATTATGTTTCAGATATTCTACTGCGGAAATGTGATATCGGGAAACAGTTCTTTAGCGACCAATGAAACATTGTTTGTGACGTAATTTATAAAGTTTATAATCTGTGGTGGGCACTAATAATTGCAGCTTTGAGCAACATAATTTACTACAAATAGGACAATCGTTACTCAAACAAAGTAAGTTTAATCAGACGATTGGTTTCGATAAACTAAATACCCATATATGTGAAGTTAGATAAATTTTGACCACCACTAGAAACACAAACCGGTCCGCTCTCATTAGAACTCGCCAGGATGCTATACCAAACAGCTCTAATGCGAGTGAAACCGTTGTGTATTTTTACTGGTGGTATCTAGCCTTACATATTTGTAGCGATTGTCTCAACGCATTTGTAAGAAAAATTTTGTTTTCTGTTCCCACTGACTTGCAATTTTATTGATCTCACTCTTGCTAATTAAGTAGCTTCGTTAAGAAGCGCTGACAAATATGTTGAAATGTGGAGTTTATATAATATATATATATATATATATATATATATATATATATATATATATATATATATATATATATATATATATTTATATATTTATATATTTATATATATATATATATATATATATATATATATATATATATATATATATATATATAAAGGTAAAGGAAATATGTAAGGACACTTTAAGGCCTCAATCTGCCTACTCCTTCGAGTGGTGGACAAAGGTGGGTAAAGGAAATATGTAAGGACACTCTAAGGCTTCAATCTGCATACTCCTTAGAGTGGTGGACAAAGGTAGGTAAAGGAAATATGTAAGGACACTCTAACGCCTCAATCTGCCTACTCCTTCGAGTGGTGGACAAAGGTGGGTAAAGGAAATATGTAAGGACACTCTAAGGCCTCAATCTGCCTACTCCTTAGAGTGGTGGACAAAGGTGGGTAAAGGAAATATGTAAGGACACTCTAAGGCCTCAATCTGCCTACTCCTTAGAGTGGTGGACAAAGGTGGGTAAAGGAAATATGTAAGGACACTCTAAGGCCTCAATCTGCCTACTCCTTAGAGCGGTGGGCAAAGGTGGGTTGGGTTGTTGTAGCTCGATTACGGGGCCTCAATCTGCCTACTCCCCAAATCTCACCGGAGATCGTCTGTGAGGTCTCAGTGTGTTCAACCCTAGGCCTCAGAGAGATCTGGCAGTTCGTTGCAAGTCTTGTCTTATAAATGTCGTTCCGTCTACCTGATTCGTTATCAGTGAAAGTAGTGAGGTCATCGTCAATTAAGTGGGTCACGGTACTTAGAGGACAAGGAGGATTAAGAGCGTCACCGGCATTTGTTGAGGCAGATAATGGGGCAATAAAATTGTCTGTGGAATTTATTTTCTTTTTGTGTTTTTGTAAAGAAGATATAATAGGTTTCCAAGTAGTCGGAAGGCGAAGACTATCATCTCTCTTATTTAAACAATCGGTACGTTTTTCAATCTCGATTGCTTCGCGGATAATTCTCTCTTTGAAGTTGTAAACCGGTGCTATTATTTTGGCATTATCGAAGTCTATTTTATGCCCTGTATGAATATGATGTATGGCCAGCGCCGATGAGGGTCGGATTTTCTAACTGCGAGGGTGTGTTCATATATTCTATTGTGGATGCGTCTATTTGTTTGTCCTACATAAGTTCTGGAACATTCGGAACAAGGAATTTCGTAAACTCCGTGGGATTCGTTTGAAATCGTATCCTTGGGAGTTTTTGACAGTTCTTTCTCTGTTGTGAATACGGTTTTGATACCATGGGTTCTAAAAATTCTGCTGATTTTATCGGTGGCACCTTTAATGTATGGTAAAAACGCTGTGTGTTGTTGTGTGGACTCTGTTTGTTCTTGTTGTGGTGTAGTGGTTTGTTGCTGTGCGTTTCTAATTTTTCGTAGTATGTGGTTGTTGTCGTATCCGTTTTCTAGCAATGTCTGTCTTAAAAAGTTTAATTCTGTCTGTTTGTTGTTGTTGTCCGTTAGTCTAAGGAATCGTGTTACTAGTGTTCGAACCACCAAATTTAGTTGCGATAGGTGATGGTGAGATTGGGCGTTAAGATAACGATTAGTGTGGCTTGGTTTTCGGTAGACAGTGTAAGAAAATCCTCTAACTGGGTTTTTAGTGATGCGTACATCTAAGAAAGGCAAAGAAAAATATTTTCTATTTCCATGGTGAACTGGATTTGGGGATTGATGTTATTTAGGTAAGAAAGGAATTCGTCTAGAGATTCTTTGCCGTGTGGCCAGACAGCGAAAATGTCGTCAAAGTATCTTAACCAACAGGTTGGTTTAAGTTGGGATGAATTGAGGGCTTGTGTCTCGAAGTTTTCCATGAAAATGTTAGCCAATGCAGGGGAAAGAGGTGAACCCATTGAAGCACCTCGAACTTGTTTGTAAAATTTGTTTTGAAAAAGAAAATAAGTGTTGGGTGTGTGTTCTACAGGAGCTAAGGTATCGTGGGAAATTTTGTGTTTATTTTTGAGAATGTCAAGGGTTTCAGATAGAAATATATTGGTGAATAAGAAAACTATATCAAAGCTAACTAGGATGTCGTTTTGAGAAATGTTGGTGTTTTGAAGAAGGTCAATGAAATGGGTGGAGTTTTTGACAAAAAAGGCGTTTTCTACTAATGGTTGGAGAGTTTTGGCCAGATGTTTTGCAAGTTTTTGTGTGGGTGAACGGTGGGCACTTACGATAGGGCGAAGGCGAATATCAGGCTTACGGATTTTCGGGAGACCGTATTTTCTAGGGATGCGAGATGATTTTTCGCGGGAGATTAGTTCTTTTTTGAGGTCAGGACTGAGTTGGGAGTTGTTGATGATAGTTTTGGTTTTCTTTTCAAGATAAGTTGTAGGATCGTTAGCGATTTATTTGTAGTCTGTGTTGTTTAGTATATTATCCGTCTTTTGTATATAGTCTTTTTTGTCGAGTATGACTGTAGCGTTGCCTTTGTCTGCTGGTAGGATTATAATTTCTGTGTTCCGGTTGTTTAAGTCTCTGATTGACTGTCGTTCGTGAGAAGAAAGGTTGGAAAGTGGAGGTTTGGCAGAACGTAATATCCTGGCAATGCCCTGGCAATGCCCTGGCAATGTCCTGTCGCGTAATTTCAGCTTCGTCAGTCGGTAAGTGTGTTATCGCATCTTCTGATGTAGGAATTATCTTTTCTATTGTGATGAAGTTAGGGGTTGGTGCAAAATTAAAACCTTTGGATAGGACTTTGATGGCGACGTCACTTATGTTGGAATTTGAAAGGTTGTGAACTACTATAGTAGGATTAGCATTATGTGTGTGTTGTGTTAGATTTTTGTTGTCTAGAAAATGCTGTAATTTTCTTTTTTGTACGTCCGTCTTTTGCTGTGTAACATGTTCTGCTTTACTATGTGATAGTCTGTCTAGTGTCCCAAAAAGTAGGGTGTATTTTGAATGTGTGTATTTTTATGTACGTGTCGTAAAGCAGTGTGTTGGTAGTGTTAAGGTGTCGTCTTGTCTCGCGAATGTAATTTCTAAGGAGAGCAAGGCCTGTTCGTTTTAAAATGTTGGAGACGTTATGTGATTTGGTGTGGTGTTTAAGTTGAAAAGATTTTGGTACCACGTGATGATCACGGCAGGCTTTTCGAAAGGTAAGGTCACAAAGGAGACGGGATTTGGGGATAAGAAGTTTGCTGAAAATTTTGGTATAAGATAAAAGTTCCTCCCCGTAGAGGCGAATTAAATGTTCAGAAAGATTTCCGCGGTCTTTAATGTGAGACATACTTGGTTCTCGGGTTGAACCGCGTCCATAATTTATGAAAACTCGACGTTTCGGCTCCTGGTTTATGGCCATTTTCAAGAGGTAAAGAAATATGTAAGGACATTCTAAGGCTTCAATCTGCCTTCTCCTTAGAGTGGTGGGCAAAGGTGGGTAAAGGAAATATGTAAGGACACTCTAAGGCCTCAATCTGCATACTCCTTAGAGTGGTGGACAAAGGTGGGTAAAGGAAATATGTAAGGACACTCTAAGGACTTAATCTGCCTACTCCTTAGAGCGGTGGACAAAGGTGGGTTAGGTTGTTGTAGCTCGATTACGGGGCCTCAATCTGCCTACTCTTCAAATCTCGCCGGGAATCGTCTGTGAGGTCCCAGTGTGTTCAACCCTAGGCCTCGGAGAGATCTGGCAGTTCGTTGCAAGTCTTGTCTTATATATGTCGTTCCGTCTTAATTTTTTTATTTTTTATTTTTTATTTCAACAACACACCACGAGGACTTACAGCCTAAATACTATCGTACCGTGGGTGTTGACAAGGAGGAAAGAGGCAGCTTGTTAATTCTGGACTTGAACGTTTGGAGATTCGGAGGAGAAGGAAAAACATGTGCCGGCAAGGAATTCCACAACTTGGAAGTCCTCGGGACAAAAGAGCGGGCATAACAAGATGTTCTATGTCTGGTGACCTGGATAGTAAAGGGGTGCATTCGCTCTGTTCCCCTGGTGGATCTGTTGGGGGCAGCAGGTGGGGGAACTATGGAGGAAAGCTCCTCTGAGCAGTACCCGTGCAGATATCTATAATGTATAATGTATAATGTATAATGTATAATGTATAATGTATAATGTATAATGTATATATTAACAATGAAACAGGCCAATGTCACCTGAATGACACAGGGATGTTCATGTACGTCAAAAAATTAACAATAAGAACGACAATAGCACACACAATAAGCATAACAATTAAGGAAAATTTTTCCTTAAATAATACAAAACAAAGATACTTATAAAACACACTTATAACGTTCATAACGTTCAAAAGATAAGAGCTGCAGAATCCAGATCCAATTCCAATATTGTTTTTTAGAGTCACCAGGTGCACTAGGTTTATAGTTTATACTATGGCAACTACACTACAAACAAAGTGTTCATATTATAAGAATTTAAAAACAGAAGATAGTTAATGGTAGTTTATGTGTAAAAATCATCCACCGAGTAGCACGTCTTGTTTATAAGAATCGTTTTCACTTTTTTTTTAAAAGCTGGTAAAGTGTCAACATTCCGTACATCTTCCGGCAACGCATTATACAACTTGCAGCCATTGTAAAACAGTGATTTTTGGTACAGAGCTGTGCGATGTTTGTCAGTTTGCAGGTTATTTCTACCTCTTGTGGTATATCCATGTTCCACTGCATTGCGTGTGTATTTGGTTTTGTTTTGAAAAACATGGGTTAGCACTTCCATGATGTATATGCTGGGGAGTGTAAGGATACCCTGTTCTTTAAAAGTGTTTCTGCAAGTGTGTCTATGAGGGATATTGAATATGATCCTCATCACTTGCTTTTGTTGTTTAAAAACTCGGTTTACTTCAGTTGCTAATCCCCAGTGCGTAATACCAAACTTTAGTTGTGAGTAGAAACACGCATAATACAGTGACAACACAGTAAAGGTACTGCATCTTTGGGTAAGTGTTCTTATTGCATATGTAACGGATGAGATTCGCGAGCAAAGTTCATCGATGTGAACATTCCATTTTAACTCACTATCGATATGAAGTCCTAGTAGTTTTGTAGATGGCTGCAAGGTTACAGTTTGGCCATCAAGTTCTACGCTTTGTACAGTACCTTTTTTTGATTTTGAAGATTTAAAAAACACGCAAGCTGTTTTATCCTTGTTAAGTGCAAGCTTGTTTTTATCGACCCAATTGGTTAGACTTTTGAGGGTTTTGTCAGAATCAGCCATAATGTGCTCAACACTATGTCCACCTATCAAAAAGTTGGTATCATCGGCATAGGAGGCGACCGTTCTTTTGTTATCTGGATTGATGTTGTTTTCAGATTGGTGCGTGATGTACTGAAGTAGGCTGTTGGCATAGATAATGTACAGCGTAGGTCCAAGAACTGTTCCTTGCGGCACCCCAACCGTTACTTCAAAAGTCCTAGATAACTAAGTGTTGGTAGAGTTAGATATTACAACTGTTCTGTCTGAAAGATAGCTCCTGAACCAGTCCAGTGCGGTGCCCGTCACTCCATACCTACACAGTGAACATATAAGGATCTCATGATTCACACAGTCGAAGGCTTTGGAAAAGTCCACAAAAACTCCCAGCGCTACCTCTTTTTTGTCAATGTGTTCGACAATTTGCTCCACAAACTCAACAATTGCAGTTTCAGTGCTTCGTGCTTGCCGAAAGCCATGTTGATATGGCGAAAGAAGTTTATTATCAGCAAGATAGGTTGTCAGCTTGTTATTGACTATTTTTTCGAGGGTTTTTGCGAAAGTTGGTGTTAGGCTGATTTGTCTGTAGCTTGATAATCCGCGGGATCACCCTTTTTATATGTCGGTTTTGTGTATGCTTCTTTCATTTTTGATGGAACGATACCTCTGGATAATGAAATGTTATATATATGTGACAGTGGTAAAGAAACAACAAACCTGCAGCGCTTAAGCAATATGCTTGATACCTCGTCCGGCCCTGCAGAGCTAGATGATTTGAGGGTATTTATTGCGTTTAGGACATCCTCTTGAGTAACAGGTGGGAATTTAAATTGGGTGCTCACTTGTGGTGTTATCCCCGCAACAAATGCTATATCTACCGCAGCAGGCAGATGAGCAGTTGCTTTTTGAGCAGCAGATGAGAAGAAGTCTCCAAACTGGTCTGGGAGGTCCGCATGTATGACAGGGTATTCAGTTTTACATCTTACATTCCTCCCTGTTAGTTCGTCTATGGTTTTCCACATAGTTTTGCTCTTGTTGTTGCTGCGGCTGATAGCTTTGTCGAGTTCGGCCTTCCCTACATCTGCGATCAGCTGTTTATATTGTGCATTTACTTTTTTGAAGATAGGCTTAAATGCTGAAAAATGCTGGGCAAACTCACCATATAGAGCAACGACCTCCTTCATCTCCCTAACTTCTGTCGTTGCAGTAGCTCTACGTTTCTTACCGATTTTAACTTCCCTAATGGGAAAACATGCATTAAAATGGTTGTTGAATGTTTCCAGGAAATTATTATAAGCAACTTCGGGGGATGTCTCTTGAAGTACGTTTGTCCATGTCTCATGTTCAAGCAGTCCGATGAAGGCGTCTATATTGGCCCCGCTGATTATTCGTTTAGCAACTGTTATTCCGCTCGTGCTACACTTGGCATTGGGGATCCGTATGAGCACTGCATGATGGTCACCAAGGAATGTTTTCAATGTATTGGCTGAGAATTTAGGTAAGGTCCTTTCACTAACAAGGAAATTGTCAATGGATGTAGATGATGTAGGCGTCACACGTGTAGGATCGTGTACGGTGATTTTCATGCCGTAGCTGCTAAGGATGTCGCGAAATAGTCTATGAGAGGTACTGTCTACAAGCACATTAATATTAAAGTCACCACCGATCACAACCTGAGGGAACCGGCTCACTGAGTTTATTGTTCGGAGAACACCATCAAGTGCACTCAAAAACGCCTCAACTCTTTCCATGTTATTGTCCGGGGGATGGTATATGCACACTACCAAGAGACCGGAGGAAAGTTCCACAGCACAGCATTCACAGACATTCTTGACGCTCAACTTATTCAGTGCCGTTACGGGTTTAGCATCTATACCCTGTCTGGCATAGATTGCAGCACCACCATGTTGATTTATGTCTCGACAAAAGTAGGATATCAATGTATAGTCCTTGATGGGTAGTGTTTCGAGCTGCTCCCTGGATTGCCAGTGTTCAGATATTAGAAGTAGTTCGGGATTATCGTCTTGCAGAGCTATTTCCAGCTGATGAATCTTGGAATGCAGACACTGCATGTTCTGGTGGAGGAGCGTAATGTGGGTCTGATCTGCGTTGTCGGGTTGTCTATTACATACGTGTATGTCTTGCCTCTGTGGAAGTACTTGCTCCACACTGTGCGTCATCTCACTTAAAAACCCTGTTTAGGTGACATAGGTAGGTGATACATATTTTGTAGTTCTCGAGACCGTTGTAGGTAGCTTGTGCGTTCCGTTAGTTCATAGGATCTATATGCCCTAAGATCAGTTTCAGCCTCCGACAATCCGAAACCATAGGCTTCGAAAAACCTGGTGTAGTATATCTTAAGCTGCCCATGGTCGTAGGGAAGACCTTCAGTGGCCAATAGTAATCGTATACTATTTTTTGTCACACCCTGCACACATGTATTATCTGGTTGATCATGTAAGAACGCCAGATAAAGACGGACAGCTTTAAATAATTCCGGTTGTCTTAGACGAGCAAGTAAGTATCTCCCGTCACCGTCTGCTGATAACTTTGTTTGTTTTGCGCAAGGTGGCCATAGCGGATCCATGAAAGATGTTGGTATACTCGGCTCTTTCGGTCTTTTGTCTACTGTAGGATGGAGAGTATCCCCTTTAACAAATGTCACTGGCTTAAGTGGGAGTTGAGCTGTACCTTGCATTGATACTATGTCACTGGAGTCTACGATGTTGACCGCTGTGCTGACAGCTGCAAAATCTTCCTTGATATTCCTGTCACGATGTGTCTCATTTGTCTCTGTATGTGTCTGATGTGTAACCCGAGGGTTAGTCCGTGCAGTGCAGCTAGTGGTGGGAGAAGCCAATGTATTATGGGGTGAATCAGATGATTTTGATTGCGTTAGACGTGAATCATGTCGTGCCTCCTCAAACCAGCGAACACAGATCCCCTGGGGCCAGAACGCGGGATCTAATAATTTCTCCGCGTATGCAGGTTTCAATCCTATCTTATAATTAATGTAGGAGAGCTTTTCAGTATCTTCTCTTTCTGACCTCTTGATAAGTGGCTCTATGTGCACATAATCAGTAATGCCTAATTTATTTTTTATGAGGCCCACAATTAGCTGTGGTTTGAAATGGGGAGGCACATTAGAAACGTGTACGTATCGTCTATCATAGCTTATGTTCCTTTTAGAAGTAGCTTGAGAATGTTTGTAGTCTTCTGTTTGAGATGATGAGTCTTTAAGATGTAATAATTTGGAGGGATGCTTTTCCTTGTCGACTGGGGTTGGCTTACTTTCTATAAGTTTCGTAATTTTACACATATTTTCCTCCAGTTTTTTGAAATTCCTGTTTATTTGTTGCGTAGCGGGGTCATATATTTCAACATTAATTGGCTCATTATCTTTAGTGTCCTGCTTATAAAAAACTGACATTAGTGTGGCGACATCAGATTGTATTTTGTCAAGAGAGGTTTTGATCACCTGTGGGTTTTTTAACAGGTCATCTGCATAGTTTATCAGTGAATTTAATGAGCTCTTTTTATTCTTCTGTTCTTGATCTATGCCCATGCATACATCGTACGTCTCCTCAATTGCTGGTTTTAGTCTGGCGATACTTCTTACGTCATTAGCCAACGCCTCAAATTCGTCTCTAGGGACCATTGTATCAATTATTTTGCTCACCTTCTGATGCAAATATTTAAGGTTGTGCGAATCGCAGGCGTTGCATACGTATCGTACTAATCTATTATTAGAGCGAGCAAGGCTCTTAAATAAGTCCTTATCAATGTCGGAGCATTTCAGACAAAAGAGTCTTCTACAGTCGCCAGAGCATTGCAATGATTTGTTGTTTAAATTACAAACGCTACAGATAGACGACATTGTAATATGTTTATTTACCACGGTGTATAAAAGAGAGAGAGGTCACCAACGGCACGTCGATGGGCAAGGGATGGCAGCCTTTGGGTGAGGGTAGGGTCACCGATGAGACGTATAGCTCTCTTTTGAATGGAGTCCAGGATAGCGAGTGTAGAAGCGGCAGCGGCACCCCAGATGTGGGAGCAGTATTCGAGGTTTGGCCTTATTTGTGAAGTATATAAGGTATAGAGATTAGCTGGTGAAAAGTATTTGCGAGCCTGGAAGAGGAAACCTAATTTCTTAGCAGCCGCTTCTGCAATTGATGTGACATGTTGGTGCCAATTAAGATTTCGATCCACAGAAATGCCAACAAGAGAAAAGGACTCATTACTTTGAATAACTTGGTTGTTCATTGTGATGGGTCTAGTGCTGGTGTATCTCTTGTGAGAAAGAAAGCAAGACTTAGTTTTGGTGGGGTTGAATTGTACAAGATTTCTACTTCCCCAGTCTAATATTTTTTGGAGATCCACGGAGACAGAACCCTCCATGAGTCTGCGATCCTCATCTAATTGGGCTAAAGAGACAGGCTTAGAATATTGTATATTTGAATGGAGGGTGCTGTCGTCCGCGTAGCTGTGAACTGGGTTGGATGTGCTCGAGAGGAGGTCATTGATGTGGAGAAGAAACAAAGTAGGGGCTAAAGCTGAACCTTGAGGAACTCCTGCATTAATTGGATACAGTTTAGGGGAATGGCCATCCACAACAACAGATATGCTCCTGTTGGAGAGGAAATTTGCTGTCCACATACAGAGTTTTGGTGGTAGGCCATAGGCCGGAAGTTTATTAAGCAGCGCTGCGTGCCAGACCTGGTCGAATGCTTTGGAAATGTCTAGAGCAACAATCTGGGATTCACCGTGTTGTTCCATAGACTTGTTCCAAGAATGGGTGACAAAGGAAAGGAGGTCGGCAATCGATCTGCGCTGACGGAATCCATACTGCCTGTCGTGGATTAGACTGTGTTTTTCAAGAAATTTTAGTAATTCGGTGTTTATATACTTTTCCATCACTTTAGAGACGACTGAAAGGAGAGAAATGGGCCTGTAGTTGCTGGGAAGCGCTTTGGATCCTTTCTTGGGGATGGGTTGTACTCGAGCAGTTTTCCAGTTACTAGGGAATATGCCTTTATTATAAGATATCTGAAACAGACTAGTCAGGACAGGAGCAAGCTCTGGTGCGCATTTTTGAGAACAATTGCTGGGATCTCGTCAAGGCCAGAGGCTTTCCTGGTATTAAGAGAAGAGAGCATCTTTCGTACCTTTTTAGTTTTGAAAATGATATCCGTCATTTTATGCGCGACATTGGGGACTGTTGGTGGTTGAACATTTGGAGGTGGGTTGAGAGTAGAATTGCCGGCGAACAACGAAGCAAAAAGTTCAGCCTTGCCCAGGGCGGTAGAAACAATTTCATCCCCTGAGACAAGAGGTGGGAACGGGCTTTTGCAGAAATTATTCCCAATAGATTTAGCAAGAGTTAAGAAGGGTTTGCCGCCGTTGGAGCTTAAGAGGACTTTGTTTTTGATGTGGTTAAATTTCCTTACCTTAATCCGTCTTAATCCTACTCATCCTCTAAGTACCGCGACCAAAGCCCTCCACTTAATTGACGGTGACCCCACTACTTTCACTGATAACGAAACACGTAGACGGAACAACATATATAAGACAAGACTTGCAACGAACTGCCAGATCTCTCTGAGGCCTAGGGTTGAACACACTGAGACCTCACAGACGATCTCCGGCGAGATTTGGGGAGTAGGCAGATTGAGGCCCCGTAATCGAGCTACAACAACCCGACCCACCTTTGTCCACCGCTCTAAAGAGTAGGCAGATTGAGGCCTTAGAGTGTCCTTACATATTTCCTTTACCCAACTTTGTCCACCACTATAAAGAGTAGGCAGATTGAGGCCTTAGAGTGTCCTTACATATTTCCTTTACCAACCTTTGTCCATCGCTCTAAGGAGTAGGCAGACTGAGGCCTACATATATAAATTTAAACGGACCCTGGGTATGGGTTCGAGGGGGCCTAGTTCGCGCTCGTTTAAAGAATTTTTTTCAAACTTCAAAAGTCAGGATTTCATTAGTAAATTTTTTAAGAAAATTGTCCAACCTCAACAAAACGTTCACATTATTTAATTTACAGACCTCGTACATGTCAGGTAATTTTTCATATTATTCGCTTGGATGTTGAGTAGTAGTGATTGTTTTACGTAAGGAAGAAAATTTCCTTACCTTAACGCAATTAAAAATTCAGAAAATTCCTCTTTATTCAAATTTGCTATAAATACAATACAAACTTTATGTATGTGCATAAAATATCGGGTGTAATGAAAAGTTCACATCCTGTTATATGAAGAGACAAGTGAGTAATCTTTTGATGCAGAGATTTCCAGAAGTGTCTATATATTAACCCCTTCACAACTCCATCACCGCTCCACCGTTCATCATAATTCTGGAAGTGTCATCGTTTTATATGGATGCGTCAAGAAAAATAATCTTCATAAATATGTATGCGCATGCTAAATATTTAAGTAGTTTAGCGATGAGAGGACGGCAGGCAAGAATGAAGGTTTTAGAGGAACATCAAACGGCGCTAAGTGTCGCAGAAGAGGGCGTCTAGCCTCTTTTCAACTCTACCAAATTGGATCCAGATAAAATTTGCACTTTGCACAAATTAGCAACACCTCGCTTCAAGGGTTCGGTCTCTTGCTGCCAGGGGTTGTCCGCTGCATAAACGATGTCGCTCATACTCTCTCCTGATAGAACAAGCCTGGAACATTAAATGGCGACACATAAATATTTCATGACCGTTAGAGAAATCTAAAAGGTTCATTCTATACAACGTGTAAAGGGGACTTACATAAATTAGCAGGCCGATATGGTTGCGAAACACTTTATCGTATTTTTGTGATAAGGCAATAATGATATTTACACTTAGTTAATACCCTGTACTGAAAACAGGGTGTTAAAGTGTTATAATTCAGGCACTGTGACTTCAAAGAAGAACATATGTACATAATAATAGGTTTATATAAAGTGGCCAGGACAAATAGAAACTAAGAAAGCCAGTTTTTGTGACATATTTGTATCGCGGGTTTTAGTGAATATTCTTTAAAAAAAATTGGAATTTTCAAAAAAAAATTCAAATGAGCGCGAACTAGGCCCACTAGAACACATACCCGGGGTAAGTTTCAATTTTTATATGTTTATGTAAAAAAAAAAACGTTCAACAATGTTTATTCAGTTAAGTAAGTGTTCAAATTGTTGACCACCAGCTTCCATACAAGAGTACAAACTTTGTTCAAAACGTGCTCTGACATTCTGGAGCATTTGTGGAGTTATTAGACGGCATTCTTCAACAATGCGTCGTCGTCATTCTTCCAGACGCTCCGGTTCTGTTGCGTAAATTCTACTCTTTAAATGGCCCCATAGACAAAAGTCTAAAGAGTTAAATCCGGTGATCTAGGGGGCCACTCAATAGTTCCTCTACGCCCAATCCATTGTCCTGGAAACTCTCTGTTTAAAAACTCCCTAACACTTTGTGAAAAATACGGAGGAGCTCCATCTTGTTGAAACACTAATTGATTTTCTTGATAGCGATCATCATTTTCAACAATGTCAATTAGTAGAGGGTAAACGATATCTTCTAGTAACTCCAAATAAGTTTCGCCACTCAAATTGCCATCGATAAAAATTGGTCCGATTAAACGGTCTCCAAAAATGCCAGTCCAGACATTCCATTTCTCTAGAGTTTGAGTGTGGACTTCGTGAAAATTTCTTGGATTATGATCTGCCCAATAACGACAAGTATGACGATTGACTGTAGAGTTTAATAAAAACGTACACTCGTCTGAAAAACAGATATTGAACAGAAAGTTCCAGTTATCAGCTATTCGTGCAGTTATAACTTCACAAAATCCCAGCCGCCGATCAAAATCATCTTCATTCAGTTGTTGTACAAGATTAATTTTATACGGGTGAAATTTATGATGCTTCAATATTTTTGACAAAAATCAGCTTAACAGTATAGACCATTCAACCATAAACTTAACTAAAACTACCGCCAAAGCACCAGAGAGAGGGTCTATTTGAAACGAATTTTTTGTAAACATTTTAGTAAAATAAAGTACATTGACGGTTGAAGCTGAAACGTAAGGGTTTGTAAAATACTCTACTTGCGAAATTTTGTCTACATAACCCGTATTCCTTTTAGGTTCTCTGCCTAAATGTTGCCAATTTAGAGGAAACCCTCCATTTTTTCTTAAATGCTCATAACTTTTATGTCTTGTAAGCTACAAACCTCAATTTTGGTACATAGCACACCTTTTATGACTAAAATACGCGTACCAAATTGGGTTGCTTACTTTGTTATTTCCGGTGATATAAAAACTTTCCTGGAAAACCTTGGCCGATTTTCCTGGCTTACCAACCTATCCAAGCCACTTTTAAAAGGAAGCTACTCACCAAGTTTGATCATATATATATATATATATATATATATATATATATATATATATATATATATATATATATATATATATATATATATATATTCATAAAAGGCTAAATTTGACCACATAGTGTATAAGTTTTGTACACGTGTGTACATCTATAAACAACTATATACACACAACTTTGACGACTTTGAAAGTGTACATCACATAATTGTGCATTTTAGTGAATTTTCTTTAAAAAATTCACTAATGGGGAGATCCGTGTTTATATATATATATATATATATATATATATATATATATATATATATATATATATATATATATATATATATATATATATAGGAATATTGCACTACATTGTAATCACTTTTAAATATACACTTTATTTGTTTGCTGTACGTTTGTGATTTCTTATTGGTTTGCGCGGACTGCAGTTTCGAACCGTCCCGGTTCAATAGAAAAAGAATCAAACAACACCATAAACTTCCTAGACTTAATACTAATCAGAAAAGAAAACTAGATTGAATACAAAATATACAGAAAACCCACACAAACAGACATCACTATACCTAAACACTCACTACACCCACATACGCACAAAATGGCCGCATACAGATACTTAATAAACAGAATGCTAAATGTACCACTCGATAACGACGAACGAGGAAAGGAGTACAACATCATAATAAAAATAGCAGAAAAAAATGGATACCACAAGAAAACAATAGAAAAGCTATTAAAACAAATCAAAAACAAACAAATCAACAAAACCGAAAACAAAACACCAGAAACAAACACAAAATACACAACATTCACTTATAACCACCACATCAAAAAAATAACACAAACACTCAAACAATATGACTTAAAAATGAGCTACAAAACCAATAACAAAATAATAAACAAAATAGATAAAAAACAAGAACACAACGCACATGAATTTAACGGAATATATCAAATAGAATGTAACACATGCAATAAAAAATATATAGGAATGACAAAAAAATCAATAGAAACAAGACTCAAGGAACATATAACAGCATTAGATAAAATCCACATACTTAGCTACAAATCAAACGTAGCTACACACATTCACAACACAAAACACCAAAAACCAGACATCACCCAATTACAACTAATGAAACATGTTAAAGACCACAAAAAAATGGAAATCTGGGAACAATACTACATTCAACAAACAAACAATAGAAAACAATTAATGCCAGAACAAATCCAAGTACAAACATTTAAACAAAACTTAATAAAGGCCATACAAATAGACAAATTATCAAACCACAGTGATCAAGACAGGAGACCGATACACACGACACACTCCGAAAGTACAACCAATCAGAGAACAGGAAACCGATCAATAGAAGCTCACGGCGCATGCGCCACGTACAATCTCAGACGTAGACCAGACAAGAGCGATAACAGTCAGTAGCGTGGTGATGATGAACCGGGACGGTTCGAAACTGCAGTCCGCGCAAACCAATAAGAAATCACAAACGTACAGCAAACAAATAAAGTATATATATATATATATATATATATATATATATATATATATATATATACATCAATGACTCCAACTAAAAAAATTATTGACGGATCTTGATCAAATTTGGTACACGTGTTTCTATTATAAAGAGTCAATCATGCACCAATTTAGGTCTCTAAGTTTAAAGACAAAAACGTTAGGGGTAGCTAAAGTAACAATTTTTGGAGTTTTCCTCAAAACGTCAAACTCGCAATTTGAAACATCAAAATTTGCAATGTTTAGGCAAATAACCTGAAACAAATACGGATTGTGAAAAGAAAATGTTGCAAGAAGAGTGTTCTGAGAACCCTTAAGTTTCAGATTCAACCGTCATTGCCCTTCATTTTACTAAAATATTTGCAGAAAATTCATTTCTAAGAGACCCTTTCTCTGATGCGTTGGCTGTCAGTTTAGTCAAGTTGATGCTTTCGCTGTAGGTTTAGTGAAGTGTATGGTTTATCGGTCTATAATTTTTAGCTGATTGTCGTAGAACAAATTCGTTAATGCATTTTTGCATTGTTTATCAAAATATGATGCATGTTGGTAAGAAAAAAAAAACCTGGACGCAGCAAGTGCGTTTTGGTAGCGAATTTTCATTTCATCCTTAAAATTTCAATAACTTAATTTGCTACTAACGTAAGTTTTGTTAGTTAAGAAACCTACATTTAACTTTATTTTCGGACAATTTTTGTATATTTTTAAACAATAAGTAATTTTGATAAAATATAGTACATTGTTTCTACTACATAGGCTATACGGGTAATCAGATTGATGCCTGCTGGCATTTGCTATTAAAAACAACTCTATGAAAATTCACTACCATAATACACTTGCTGAGTCCAGACTTTTATTATTACTGACGCTTTTCCACACAACATGGATCTTGTTTAGGTGGCTACGACATAGTGTAGGAGGTATTTACCATTTCTATTACTATTATGCCGTGAGTGCCGTGGCCGGTGGCTGTTGGCAAAGGTAAAGCAAAGCACTGACCATAGATTAGATAATAGATAATATATGGCACTGACGATTGACGTTTGCACATAGACAAATACTATCTCTATGCAAATCCTAACACAATCCACATGATCAAATGCTTTCTCTAGGTCTACAAAAGCAATAAATGTATTTACTTGGACTTACATAAGCAAAATTGCACCTTGTTATTTGTAACTTTTAATCACCTCTCTACAGTGATTAACGAATTTAACACTTTGATTTGTCCTTTGCAACTACTTGAAATAGACATAAGATTAAAATATATTAAATCCGCCTGTTTCGTGTATCATTCGATGTTAGACACGTTAAGGATGTCTGCCCTCCTTACCGAAAGGCAGGGGTTTGGAAAAAAATCCAGGATAATGAAATTAAACTGGTCCCTAAGGTTGGTGATTCGCCATAATCGCGGAAATAGATAGGCGTTGAAGGAAAAAAGAAAGAACAAATTTAAATATATAGATACGTAATTAAAAAATTTAATCAATGGCATTTGCACGATTTAAAATTAAAATTCTTTTACGTTCTTAATAGTCATGCTTGTTATATTGTTACTATATATTTTAGTTAATTGTTGATCAATTAGAAAACTTTTAGTATATAATAACATGTTGGTGTTTTGCAAACATTTATTTCATAAGTACTAAATGTTTCTTTGTTTAAATCATATTTGTAACGTTTATCGCTGTCACTAAAGATAACCTGCAAAATTTCAACGTTTTAAATATTTATTAAAGTTGAAAAACCTTTTAAAATAATCTATTTTACCCGCACTTTATGTTGTCTAGAGGTGGCTTCTAAGTGACACTATACTTCGTTTCAATATTTAAAAAGATTTAGAACATTAAAGACGAAATGACTTATATAATGACGATGTCGTCAAATGTACGCTAACATGAATAGTAACTTTGACGACATTATGTGCAACTTCGGCGACATTTTTGCAGTTCAGCGACCTAACTGAAAATATAAAAGGTCGTCAAACTCACACAAGCCTTAATTACAACTTTAACGACCGTCGTCAAAGTTAGCAAATGTCGCCGAACTCCTACAAAGATGAATTTTTTTGTCGTCAAAGTGACACGTTTACGAATATATATATATATATATATATATATATATATATATATATATATATATATATATATATATATATATATATATATATATATATATGTATATATATATATATATATATATATATATATATATATATATATATATATATATATATACAGGGTCGCTGATAAGTCTGGAAACGGTCGATTATCCGGGAAAATATACAAGGTGTCGAAAAAAGTTTTATACAAAAGTTTTTGGGTTCTTCAATGTCTACTAGGCGGTGATAATTTTATTTATACAGGGTTGGTCATACAGGCGTGGCACACCAATATTAATTTTTTTTTAATAGAACACCCTATATATTATTCGATATTTCAATCCTTCTCTTAATTTTGAGCAACATTTATGAGAAGCATAATGTACCTAAACTCAATCGTTTCCGGGTAAAAAAATAAATAAAAATAAACGCTACTGTTTTTAAAATCTATTGGATGAAGAACAAAAATAAATGAAAAGTAGAATATCTCTTGAAAACAATCTGTGAGTGTGAAAAGAACCGGTTGTGATGTTTTTAACATTGTTTGGAATCCCAAGATAAGATAAGATGCCCATAAGAAACGCAGTATTATTCTTTTGTTTTAAAATGTTTCCAGGACAACGAATGTCAAACATTCATTCAGTGTCAACAGTTTTGAAACATTAGTAATTTAGTGTCAACAGTTTTTGTGCAAAATGGCAAGTTTAAGTGAAACCGAACGTATCGAAATTTTAATGATGATAGGGTACGGTGATAGAACACGAAGTTTTGCTCAAGTGGTGATTATGTTCAATGAGTTGCATCCTGAGCGGGAATCGATCTCCAAATCCACAGTTTCGAAAACTTTGCATCGTTTTCACGAAACTGGCGGTATCAAGGATAAACCTAGAACTGGAAGGCCAGTAACCGTTACAAATGAAGAAAATTCTTTGAATGTAATATTGGATGTGGTGGAAAATCCGAAAACTTCGGCACAGCAATTGGCTTTAAATCACAATATGAGTCGATATTCAATTCAAAAGATTACGAAGCGGGAAAAGTTCCGTCCATATAAAATTCATTTATTGCAAGAACTGAGTGAAGACGATTTTGATCGCAGAATCGAGTTCTGTGAACTTATTATGGAGAAGTTACGCCAAAATTTTAACTTTGCCAACCACATTTTGTTTTCCGACGAATCTACATTTTGTTTGAATGGACAAGTCAACCGACACAACTGTAGGTACTGGTCAGACGAAAACCCACATTGGATGGAACAAATTCACACCCAAAGACCGCAAAAAGTAAATGTTTGGTGTGCTATTATTGGTGGACATATCATAGGACCTTATTTTATACACGGTAATTTGAACTCTGCTCGATATTTGACACTTTTGCAAGAATCAATTGTTCCAGACGTTAGTCGATTATTTCCGAACAATAACGACCCAAATCTACCAGCGGAAGAAATATGGTTTCAGCAGGATGGGGCACCCCCTCATTTTGGAATTGAGGTACGGGAATATCTGAATCAAACCTTTCCTGGCAGATGGATAGGGCGCAGGGGAACTATTGAATGGCCAGCTAGGTCTCCCGACATGACGCCGCTTGACTTTTTTTGTGGGGTCATGTAAAAAATTTAATTTACCAAAATAGACCGCAGAATATTGAAGAGTTGCAAGCAAGGATTGTGCATGAAATTAATAACATTCCTCAAAACGCTCTTGTAAATGCAGTGCAATGTTTTGTTAAGCGAATTCATTATTGTCAGGAGGTCAATGGAGAACACTTTGAACATCCTATAAAATAGGATTTCAAACAATGTTAAAAACATCGCAACCGGTTCTTTTCACACTCACAGATTGTTTTCAAGAGATATTCTACTTTTCATTTATTTTTGTTCTTCATCCAATAGATTTTAAAAACAATAGCGTTTATTTTTATTTATTTTTTTACCCGGAAACGATTGAGTTTATGTACATCATGCTTCTAATAAATGTTGCTCAAAATTAAGAGAAGGATTGAAATATCGAATAATATATAGGGTGTTCCATTAAAAAAAATTAATATTGGTGTGCCACGCCTGTATGACCAACCCTGTATAAATGAAATTATCACCGCCTAGTAGACATTGAAAAACCCAAAAACTTTTGTATACAACTTTTTTCGCCACCTTGTATATTTTCCCGGATAATCGACCGTTTCCAGACTTATCAGCGACCCTGTATATATATATACATATATATATATATATATATATATATATATATATATATATATATATATATATATATATATATATATATATATATATATATATACTGGGTATCGCAAAAAAAAAAAATTGTATTACAACAACACACCACGAGGGCTTACAGCCTAAATACTATCGTACCGTCGACAAGGAGGAAAGAGGCAACTTGTTAATTCTGGACTTGAAGGTTTTGAGGTTCAGGGGAGAAGGAAAAACATGTGCCGGCAAGGAATTCGACAACTTTGAAGTCGTCGGCACAAAAGAGCGGGCATAACAAGATGTTCTATGTCTGGTGACCTGGACAGTAAAAGGGTGCATTCGCTCTGTTCCCCTGGTAGATCTGTTGGGGGCAGCAGGTGGAGGAACTATGGAAGAAAGCTCCTCTGAGCACTGCCCGTGCAGATATCTATAAAAGAGAGAGAGAGAGATGTCACCAACGGCACGTCGGTAGGCATTGGATGGCAGCCTTTGGGTGAGGGTAGGGTCACCGATGAGACGTATAGCTCTCTTCTGAATGGAGTCCAGGATAGCGAGTGTAGAAGTGGCAGCAGCACCACAGATGTGGGAGTAGTATTCGAGGTTTGGTCTTATTTCTCAAGTATATAATGTAGAAAGATTAACCGGTAAAAAGTATTTGCGAGACCGGAAGAGGAAACCTAATTTCTTAGCAGCCGCTTCTGCAATTGATGTGACAGGTTGATGCCAATCCAAATTCCGATCCACAGAAATGCCAACAAGTGAAAAGGACCCATTACTTTGAATAACTTGGTTGTTCATTGTGATGGGTCTAGGGCTTGTGTATCTCTTATGAGAAAGAAAGCAAGACTGTGATTTCGTGGGGTTGAATTGTACAAGATTTTTACTTCCCCAGTCTAATATTTTTCGGTGATCCACGGAGATAGAACCCTCCATTAGTCTGCGATCCTCATCTAATTGGGCTAAAGAGACCGGCTTAGAATATTGTATATTTTAGTGGAGCGTGCTGTCGTCCGCGTAACTGTAAACTGGGTTGGATGTGCTAAAGAGGTCATTGATGTGGAGAAGAAACAAAGTAGGGGCTAAAGCTGAACCTTAAGGAACTCCTGCATTAATTGGATACAGTTTAGAGGAATGGCCATCCACGACAACAGAAATGCTCCGGTTGGAGAGGAAATTTGCTGTCCAGGTACAGAGTTTTGGTGGTAGGCCATAGGCCGGAAGTTTATTAAGCAGCGCTGCGTGCCAGACCTGGTCGAATGCTTTGGATATGTCTAGAGCGACAATGGTATGCACCGTGTAGTTCCATAGACTTGTTCCAAGAATGGGTGACAAAAGAAAGGAGGTCGGCAGTTGATCTGCGCTGACGAAATCCATACTGTCTGACGTGGATTAGACTGTGTTCTTTAAGAAACTTTAGTAATTCGGTGTTTATATACTTTTCCATCACTTTAGAGAAGACTGAAAGGAGAGAAATAGGCCTGTAGTTGCTAGGAAGCGCTTTGGATCCTTTCTTGGGGACGGGTTGTACTCGAGCAGTTTTCCAGTTACTAGGGAATATGCGTCTATTGTAAGATGTCTGAAAAGGACGAGTCAGGACAGGAGCAAGTTCTGGTGCGAATTTTTTGAAAACAATTGCTGGGATCTCGTCGAGGCCAGAGGCTTTCCTGGTATTAAGAGAAGAGAGCATCTTTCGTACCTTTTTAGTTTTGAAAATGATATCCGTCATTTTATGCGCGACATTGGGGACTGTTGGTGGTTGAACATTTGGAGGTGGGTTGAGAGTAGAATTTCCAGCGAACAGCGAGGCAAAAAGTTAAGCCTTGCCCAAGGCTGTAGAAACAATTTCATCCCCTGAGACAAGAGGTGGGAACGTGCTCTTGCAGAAATCATTCCCAATAGATTTAGCAAGAGTCCAGAAGGGTTTTCTGCCGTTGCAGCTTGAGAGGACTTTGATTTTGATGTGGTTATTAAACGAAATTTTTGACTCAGAAAGAATGCGGACATACCGATTTCTTGTGTCGTTAAATGCTTAACGGTTTTCTTGGGATTGTGTAGAAGCATTTTGTGAGCTTTGACCTTTTCAAGTCTGGCCTTGTCACAGGATTTAGAGAACCAGGGCTTTTAAGTGATTGAAGAGGTTTTTCTGTGTACGTGGAATAAGTAATTCCATGCCAGCTTGAATAATTTCGGTGACGTTTTGTGAGATATCAGAGGGGTCAGGATGAGAGAAGCAGAAGGACGCCCATGGAAATGAGGAAAAGTAATCTCGCATTTCGTCCCAGTTCGCGGAGTTGTAGTGCCAAACGATACGTGGGTGTGATCTGTGTGACCTCGGGTTGCATTGCGCAGGAAACAGTGACCATGTCGTGGTCTGAGCGACCAAGGGGGGCGGTGACTGATATCTTATAGCAGTCAGTATTTTTAGTAAGAAGGAGATCCAAGGTGTTTGAGCTGTGTGCTGAGATGCGAGGAAAGTAAGTAGGTTGCTGAACCATATTGCCTTAAGAATTGCTTACTGCAAAGGCCTCCGCTGCTCTTCCTTGTCGATCGGTTTTTGAGGATTCTAGCTAGCCCTTCTTATGGACATTGAAGTCACCAAGAATAGTGACCTCGGAGGAAGGATATTTAGAAATCAGATGGTCGGTTTTTTCAGAAAGGTAATCAAAGAGCTGGACAAAGTTGTTGTCAGAAGGTGACCGGTAAATGCAACAGATGAATTTAGTTGCAGCCCTGAGAGAGAGAGAGAGAGAGAGAGAGAGAGAGAGAGAGATAGTTTTATCCATAGTATGTCTTTTCTTCCAGCTTCTAAATTGGGGAGTCTGATGCCAGATTGCTACGGACGTACGCGCACACGCCTCCATGCAATCTAAAGGTAGTAAGGAGCTCATACCCCGAGAAATTAAGGTGATTAGTGGTTGTTTTGGCACTGATTTGGGTTTCGGTGAGAAAGAGGGGCCCATTAGCCTGGAGGAAATGGTGGATAGAGTTTAGGTTTGAATTTAGGCCACAAATATTCGAGAAGGATATGTTAAATCTTGATGTTGGAGCCCCCTGTACACCCCTCTCCCGGAGATCCGAATGGAGGGGTATTTTACCTCCGGAATATTTTGTACAAGGAGGAGCCATCATCATTTTTGTTTATAAGGGAAACCGACTCATACACCAGAACAGGAAACGTCCGTTGGGACTTCACCGGCCCCCTGATGTAAGAGGTGGTACCTCCTCGGGCGTGAAAAAAATCCTTTACTATCACGTAAAGGAAAAGTCCACTACCGCCTACCATATTGCAAGTATACCACACCAGCCAGCCACTAAAGAGCTGACCAGCTCTAGAACTTGCTTATATATGCTTAGAGACTTTTATTATTTCTAGTTGTGTATATGGGCCCTAGATATAGGTAATATAAATGTATCAAGGTTGTATTTCCAGCCAATTTTATTATCTTCCACTATTTTCAATACCTAATTGACTAATTTATAATGTTTCCTTTTCTATATAAATTTTGTTTGTATATATATTTTTTCATCTCTTTTTCTTTTTTTTTACACGTGTGCATATCTTTTTTTAAGTTATTGTATAGAATGACTGGGACACTGTGCATCCAGAGACCCGCCAGGACGACTTTGAAGAAACTGCACTGGGCCTTGGTTTCAGGCAAGTAGGTAAACTCACAAAGGAGTGGATTGCAAAGGTGCCATACTACATTTTACATCATACAATGTTTCAATAAAAACAAAAGTACTAAAGTTGTAGTTTAATTTCTTTGAAGAATCTATACAAAATCGTTATTACACGTTTTGACCTCCGCATCAATAGCTGTTTTAAAGAATATGGCATACTGATATTTTTATTATATATTTGTATGATAGATGTTATTAATTTCAGTCGCGAGTTTTGATGCAGTGGACACATAAATATGACGTGATTTAAATCAGCCACTGTTACGTTGTCACAATCACAAGCTGGAGATCTTACTACGCCGATTTTATTTTTAATAATAATAGTAATAATAAGAGGTCTTCATTAGGGCGAAATTAATTTTACAATTTTCTTCCACTTAACCCTGAACAGATAACTAAATGTAGGAATTACAAAATAAATAAAATATAAATGCATTAGTACGTAAAATAACAACAAAACAATGTAACAATAAAAACATTGACAAATGTGCACCTTAGATTTAGATGAAAAAAAGAATTATTGAATATGAATACGTTTTCCTATGAGTACAGGATGGTTCAAATTCGAGCCTCAACATTGGGATCTCAGAAACCGTAGGAGATACAACGTGGGTTAAATTATAGGAAAGTTGCGTAATTTGATGCTCCGCAAAATGCAGTTTAGAAAATTAGAAAATTCCGAACACTTGCGGTGACAATCGGAAAAAACCGAAAACTCATAAAATCTGTTTTATTTTTTTCTGGCGTTATTTAAAAACATATAACAAAATGAATCACACTTCCTCAAGATCACTTTTCCCTTTCTACAAGATGGCATTTTCAAATTCCAAATCCGATGTTTCGTCTTTCAGAAACCATCAACTCAATTTTTTCAAATACGGCGCTGGATTTTTTATTTCATATTTGTTTACCTTTGGTCTATCTCAAAACAACGCTTCGTCACTTTTTGGTTTTGAAACGTTTTGAAAACAAAAAACGACATTTTCAGTATTTATTGAAAATATTTAATGCTTACTTAACTTTTAAAATGGACAGATTAAAAAACCTAAAGTAAATGCTCGAATAAGCCCCCTTGGACTTCTATGCATTTTCGCATACGTCTTTGCAGATTGTTCGTAACAGCCCGGTAAATTATTTTTCCTGTGCTCGTAGAGTTGTGAATTCTAACACTAACTTATGGCGCAAAATGTTTATATCATCTGGAAAAGTATCCTTGAATAAGCGATTTTTCAAGAATCCCTATTAAAAATAATCCAGCGGGGACAAATCAGGGCTTCTGACAGGCCAGCGCACCACTCCTTGGTTTCCAATCCATTGATTGGGAAATGTTTCATTTAGAAACTCGGTTACTGCCTTCCATTATGGGGTGGTGCACCATCCTGTTGCCACCACAGCTGCCGCAGCATATTCAGCGGTTCATCTTCAAGCGCATCGTGTATATAATTATGGATTAAGATACCGTTCAGTAGTTAAGTTTCCATCATAAATAATTGGCCCTAATATTTTGGTTCGATACATTCCAACCCAAACATTGAATGTACTGCAAACCTTTAAGTTTCATATTCAACCGCCATTGCCCTTCACTTTACTAAAATATTTACAAAATATTCATTTCAAATAGACCCTTTCTTTGATGCTTTAGCTGTCAGTTTAGTTAAGTTGATGCTTTTTTGGATATTTATTAGTAGGTTTAGTGAAGTTTATGGTTTAACGGTCTATAATTTTTTTAGCTAATTTTCGTAGAACAAATTCGTTAATGCATTTTTGCATCTTTTATCAAAATATGATGCGTTTATAAGAAAAAAATTTGGACGCAGTAAGTGCGTTTTGGTAGCGAAATTTCGGTAAATTTGCAGATAAGCTCCCGAACGCTTTTCAAAAAACTGTTTTCAGAAACTTGCCTAGGGACGCCCCTGGATGCACAAACCCCAAGAAAAATTTCTTGTTCACACCCCTCAAGGCAGTTACGGGACCAGGAGTGAATAGGGGTGTTGGGCGGGGTAGGTAGTAAAAAGGAAATATGAGCAGAAAATGCGAATAAAACTGGCTTGAAAATGGTCTTTTTCACATCTTGAAGCCATATCCCCCTTAAACCCTGCCTACCCTGCACAGCACTCCTATTCCCCCAGGTGCCGTAACTTCCTTGGCGGGTATGAACAAGAAATTTTTCTTGTGGTTTGTGCAACGAGGGTGGTTCTATGTACGCGAAGGGGGAAGGAAAATCCTGACGACGAAGCAGCCACCCCCAACCCTACCGCAAGTCGAAGCGGTGGCGGGGGGGTGGGTGTCTGCTTCGTCATAGGCATTTCTCTTCCCCCCTCGTGTAGGCGGGGTTTAATGGGGATATGACTTCAAATAGACAGCTTTTAAGCAGTTTTCTTCGCTTTTTCTGCTCATATTTCCTTTTTACTACATACCCCGCCCAGCACCCCTATTCACTCCCAGTCACCTAACTTCCTTGGGGGGTATCAACCAAAAATTTTTCTTGTTGTTTGTGCATCCAGGTGGGGTCCTAGTAATATTTCTGAAAACAATTTTTTGAAAAGCGTTAGGGAGCTAAGCTGCAAATTTACCGTATTTTCATTAAATCCTTCAAATTTCAATAACTCAATTAGCTATTAGCGTAAGCTTTCTTGGTTAGGAAACCAACATTTAAGTTTATTTTCGAAAATGTTTTGTAAATTTTCAAACCATAAGTAATTTTGATAACATTGTTTCTACTACATAGGCTATACTGATAATCAGATTGATGCCTGTTCACATTGGCTATTAAAAACATTTTTATGGAAATTCACTTCCATAACACATTTGCTGTATCCAGACTTTTAAAAAATGTTTATATATTTTTAAACAATAAATTTATTTCGATGAAATATGATACATTGCTTCTACTATATAGGCAGCCAGGTTTGATGCCTGCTTTCAGCAAAGAAAGACATTTGCTATAAAAATATTTTAAAGAAAATTCGCTACCATAACGCACTTGCTGCGTCCAGAGATTTTATTTTCCGCATTTGCATATACAGGTGTCCCCAATATCCAAACATAATTGACAGAGTGTTGCGGGCCCCATATCTTTAATTGTATTTATTTTATTCTACCTAGGTGCGCACCGTCCAGCTGAAAATTATAATAATATAATTTATTCTCGCTTCCAGCTGTTTTAGTAATACCAGCTTAGTGTTTTAGAGCAATTGAGCATCGTGGTGACTCCCAGCTTCCAGTGAAAATAACTTGGGAGTTTGGAGGACTACATATATATATATATATATATATATATATATATATATATATATATATATATATATATATATTCGCTACGTTGACAATTAAGTTGTTCCCAGGTGGGACACGAGCTTCGGAACAGTGTGATGTATCGTCTGCCTATTTCCGTCGTAAGAATAAAACCGTCCCTTAATTTTTTCAGAAACCAAAGCTAGCTGGGAACAAGAAAGATTCCGTGATTCAATTTAACGAGTAACTATCTACCTAGCCAGAACCAAAATAAAGATTCGTATTCCGTTTTTCTTATACAATTTACATTTCACCAACCAGCCCTTGTAAAAACACTAATTTAAATTATACAGTATAAATAGTCCATTTTCTTATTATTTTCACATTTGATTGTATATATATATATATATATATATATATATATATATATATATATATATATATATATATATATATATATATATATATATAGACCTCTAATAAACTGTTTTGTATTAGTGAAATTTCTTTAAAAAAATTCACTAATGAGGAGATCTCCACTTTTGAATTTTGAAAAAATTTCTTCAAACGAGCGCTATTTAGGACCCCTAGAATCCAAATCCGAGTTCGGTTTCAGACTTTATATATATATATATATATATATATATATATATATATATATATATATATATATATATATATATATATATATATATATGTTTATATATTTATGTGTCACACCTATACTAAACTAAAAAATAATGGACCGATTTTAATAAAATTAGGTGAGTACCTTCCTTTCGCGAGTGGCTTGGATAAGTTCGTTAGCCAGGAAAATCCGCCTAGGTTTTCCCGGAAAATTATGTGTTTTATTTCGAAAAAAATCGAAAAAATTTATATCTCCAGAATTAACAAAGTAAGGGCAATGAAATTTAGCACACGGGTTTATATCATTATAAGTAAGCTACCTACCAAAATTTAGCGCTGTAGGTTAAAGGAGAAAAAAGTTACAGGCATTTAAAAAAAAAGGATTTTCCTCAAAACGTCAAAGTCGCGATTTTAAACGTCAAAATTGTTAATATTTAGGCAATGAACCTGAAATTAATATGATCTATGGAAGGAAAATGTCTCAAGAATAATGTTTTGCAAAGCCTGAGCTCTTAGTTTCAATCGTCATTGTCCTTCATTTTACTAAAATATTCCCAGAAAATTCATTTCAAATATACCCTTTCTCTGATGCTTTAGCAGTAGTGTTGGCTATAGAGTTTATCGTTTAATGGTATATCATTTTTGTCGAATTTTCGTAAAAAATCATTAAAGCGCAATATATCCGTTATTATGCAAGTTACGAAAAAAAGTTGTATACATTAATTGTAGTGTGTCTTAAGCTACATCTTAAAAAAATATTTCTAGAATTACAGGGTGGCCCATAAGTCGTTGGTGATTCAAATTTTCTTTTTTTTTAGTGAATTTTTTTAATCGAACACGCCTATGTTATTGCATTTTTGTATTTTTCATCGAAATATAATACATTTTTGTAAGAGAAGAAATTCGGGACGCAGCAAGTGTGTTATGGTAGCGAATTTTCATTAAATGCTTCAAATTTTGAATCAATTTATTAACCTATAAGGTTGACCAGAAAACCAGTTTTTTGGGAACAATTTAAGTTTACTTTCGGAAATTTTCAAACAGTCAAGTTATTTTGATGAAACATGCCACATTGTTTCTAATATATAGATTATACTGGTAACAAAATTTGGTGCCTGCTTTCTTAAAAAAACATATTTGCTATTAAAAACATTTCTATGAAAATTCACTAGCATAACGCACTTGCTGCGTCCAGAGTTTTTTAATTTATGTTTCGCTATCAAAGTCTCTACAAAGTTTGACCCCTGGAAAACCAAAACATCTCCACTGGAGTCTTCCCGAGCACCCTTCTCACTGAGGGTGTTCCGTTACCTAAACAATAACAACTTTGGGGCTTGCACTTTCCCCCAGGAATCTTTTGAAAGCTTCAAGTCAATTGGTGGCGCTCGAGACAAATCCCTCGTTCCGATCTAAATACCGATCATCACTCCACCCTTCGGAAGTAGGTAGTTACACATTTTATTTCACACCCTGTATCTTAAAAATAGGGCCATTTTAGAGCCATGTGTATATAACATTTTTATTATATTTTGACCCACGAATCTCCCATTAAGCGATGTCCTATTTTTTAACCAATCTGTATAAAGTAGAAGATAGATAAATATAGATTACGCAAAAGTAAACGAGATGAACGTAGGAACGGGGAATGTCGGATGAGGAGGCAAATTGAAATGTGTTCGTCTGATTTTAATTAGTTTATCGCCTGCACCTTCAATCGTAATTAACAAACTTCCTATTGAGTTAATCAAGGCGGTGCCGCGGGCCCGTCGGAGTTATTACCGGGTCCTTTATGCGGACATAGAGACTATTCATTACCAGATATTGTTCAATTGAGTTACCATAAAGTTGCCGGCTCGTTCGATACGTCTTTACTCAATAACCCCTCTCCTTTCATCCGTCGCTGAAACCTGGAAGAATGCCCTTCCACCCAGACTATCAATTTGATATTCCCGCTTTGCAAACAGTTTATTAGCGAATTTTCGTAAGAAAATCGCTTAACCTTGCTGCGCCGTTCGCATTTAGCTTACACCTGAGCTGCTCGGGTCATAAGTGACCCATGTATATAAAGTGACAAAAGTGCTTATAATAAATTAAAAATTATTATAGTAAAAATTTATTTTGGCAACAGAACATATTTTACCAGCAGTATTATAATAAAAAATCAAAAAAAATTACTCATAGCACTGATTACATACTTGTAGTAGATGTTTTTTGCAACCATATTTTTTACACTTAGAACACACACTTTCTACTTTTATTGTCAGTTTTTTGACAGAAATAGCACCTTCCTCGTTTGTTTTTTGGTAACACTGACGTTGAGGCTTCATTTTCTTGAACTTTTTTTAGCAACACACCACGAGGGCTTACAGCCTAAATACTATTGTACCGTGGCTGTCGACAAGAAGCAAAGAGGCAACTTGTTAATTCTGGACTTGAAGGTTTGGAGGTTCGGAGGAGAAGGCAAAACATGTGCCGGCAAGGAATTCCACAACTTGGAAGTCCTCGGGACAAAAGAGCGGGCATAACAAGATGTTCTATGTCTGGTGACCTGGACAGTAAAAGGGTGCATTCGCTCTGTTCCCCTGGTAGATCTGTTGGGGGCAGCAGGTGGGGGAACTATGGAGGAAAGCTCCTCTGAGCACTGCCCGTGCAGATATCTATAAAAGAGAGATAGGTCACCAACGGCACGTCGATGGTAAAGGGATGGCAGCCTTTGGGTGAGGGTAGGGTCACCGATGAGACGTATAGCTCTCTTTTGAATGGAGTCCAGGATAGAGAGTGTAGAAGCGGCAGCTGCACCCCAGATGTGGGAGCAGTATTCGAGGTTTGGCCTTATTTGTGAAGTATATAAGGTATAGAGATTAGCTGGTGAAAAGTATTTGCGAACCCGGAAGAGGAAGCCTAATTTCTTAGCAGCCGCTTCTGCAATTGATGTGACATGTTGGTGCCAATTAAGATTTCGATCCACAAAAATGCCAACAAGAGAAAAGGACTCATTACTTTGACGAACTTGATTGTTCATTGTGATGGGTCTAGGGCTGGTGTATCTCTTATGAGAAAGAGAGCAAGACTGTGATTTGGTGGGTTGAATTGTACAAGATTTCTACTTCACCAGTTTAATATTTTTCTTAGCAACCGCCTCTGCAATTGATGTGACATTTTGGGGCCAATTGAGATTTCGATTCACAGAAATGCCAACAAGTGAAGCAATTTCTGGTGCGCATTTTTTGACAACAATTGTTGGGAACTCGTCAAGGCCAGAGGCTTTCTTGGTATTAAGAGAAGTGAGCATCTTTCGTACCTTTTTAGTTTTGAAAATGATATCCGTCATTTTATGCGCGACATTGGGGACTGTTGGTGGTTGAAAATTTGGAGGTGGGTTGAGAGTAGAATTGCCGGCAAACAACGAAGCAAAAAGTTCAGCCTTGCCCAGGGCGGTAGAAACAATTTAATCCCCTGAGACAAGAGGTGGGAACGTGCTTTTGCAGAAATTATTCCCAATAGATTTAGCAAGAGTCCAGAAGGGTTTGCTGCCGTTGGAGCTTGAGAGGACTTTGTTTTGGATGTGGTTATTAAACGAGTTTTTTTCCTCAGAAAGAATGCGGACATAGCGGTTTCTTGCGTCGTTAAATGCTTGACGATTTTCTTGACTGGGATTGTGTAGAAGCGTTTTGTGAGCTTTGATCTTTTCAAGTCTGGCCTTGTCACGGGATTTAGAGAACCAGGGCTTTTGAGTGGCTGAAGTGGTTTTCTGTGTACGTGGAATGAATAATTCCATGCCAGCTTGGATAATTTCGGTGACGTTTTGTGAGATATCAGAGGGGTCAGGATGAGAGAAGCAGACAGACGCCCATGGAAATGAGGAAAAGTTATCCTGCATTTCGTCCCAGTTTGCGGAGTTGTAGTGCCAAACGATACGTGGGTGTGATGACTGTGTGACCTCGGGTTGCATTGCGCAGGAAGCAGTGTCCATGCCGTGGTCTGAGCGACCAAGGGGAGCGGTGACTGATATGTTATAGCATTCAGGTTTTATAGTAAGAAAGAGATCCAAGGGATTTGAGCTGTGTGTTGGGATACGAGAAAGGTAAGTAGGTGTGTGTGTGTGTGTGTGTTGTATCATGATGGCCTCGGAAACCAGGTCCATTAGCCACAAACTGTTGTATTAGACAGACGAGAGGTAAGGAAAGGTTTATTATTAACAATACGAGCAACAAAATTGAGGTTATATAGTTTCTATAATTAAATTGGTATCATTAATATTATTATTATTATTATTTTAAGGTAATTTTTTTTTTGTTTTCTTTTGTTTTTCTTTTTTATTTATTTATTTATTTATTTATTTTTTATTTTTTTTATTTTTTTTTATTAAATAATATATACACATATACTTTTTTTTTATTATTATTATTATTATTATTTATTTTATTTATTTTTTATTTTTTTATTTTTTTTTTAACTGAACTATAATAAAAAGGAAAGACAGGGATACAAGAGTGCAGTTCAGGGACCCGCCAGAACTTCTCCACCCTCTCAGAACAGACAAGACTAGGCCACGGTGAGGTGGTTAAGAACATAAGGAGAGACAACAGGAGCTTATGTTTATAGATGCACAATATTTTTGTTACTTAACCTACGTAAAATAAATGATGTTTCGTTTCCCCTCTTTATTCTGCTTAACCTAACATACATATATTTGGACACATTATACACACACATATACAATACATATATACACACATATATATATATATATATATATATATATATATATATATATATATATATATATATATATATATATATATATATATATATATATATATACAACCATACATACATACACATATACTTGGTTACAATATTAGATTTCTACTCTTGTTTCTTTTATAAATTTACAAAGTCTTTTGTATATTTCGTTGTCATTTGTAGCGAGTAGATTTGCAAGGTTTACAGGATGTTGTATGCCTTTGTCTTGAAGATATGTAAGTAAGGTTTGTCGCATTCGTTCATTTAAATGGCAGGTAAAGAATATGTGGTTGAGGTCCCCGGTGGAAACGTTGTCACATTGGCATGTTGGATTGTTTTTAATACCAATCTTATGGAGATGAGCTGGGAATCTTCCATGGTTCAATTTTAACCGTACTATTGTAGAGCAAAATTCTTTTGAAAAACCCGAGTCCTTATAAAAGTGAGATTCGGGTAGTTGCGGATTCAGTAAAGTGTATTGATTATTGGACGAGGTTACAAAAGTCTTCCATGCTATTTTCCAGTCTCGTTTTATTTCTGAGCGGTAATATGAGTTTATATCTGCTTTCGTAAAACTGATCTTTATTCTCCCATCTTTACTTCCTTTGCTAGACTATCTGCCACTTCGTTTCCTTCAAGACTGGCATGGCCCTTAACCCACACAAAAATTACCTTTTTTCCCTTCAAAATGATGTTGTGGTGACTCTTCATTATTTCACACACAGCTGCATCGTCGTGTTTTTTAACAGAAAAATGTTCAATAGTTTTCAGTACGGCTTGTGAATCTGTGAGTATAACTGAGTCTTTTTCATTATATAATGCCCAGTTTAGAACCATAAGGACAGCACGGGCTTCTGCTGTGTAGTTTGAGCAATATTTATCCAGTCTCATTTTGCTTATAACTTGGTAGCTGGGAACATAAATAGCACACCCTACGTTGTTTTGTTCTTTTGATCCATCTGTGTAGATGCTTGTATATGTACCATATTTGTCCAAGTGCTGTTGTAGAATATGTCTGTTTAGATATGGTAGTTCTGTATAGTTTGGAATTATGATGTTTGGTTTCTGTACTGTCACTTCGTATGGTGTTTGAAATACTGTACAGATGTCTGTTGGTACAATTATTGGTAATTCACTGGTGCGAAGAAATGACTCCACTAATGGTGGTGTGGTTTTTTTGGCCCAGTATTTATTAGTCAAACACTCTGTCGTTATCCAGCTAATTATATTTAGAAGTGTTTCCTTATAAAATCTAAGCTTGACTATATATTTGTTGGCCAGATATTGTCCTCTAATTTGTAGTGGTGGTTCATTAGCTTCAGCAAGTAGTGCTTGACATGGAGATGACCTCATTGCCCCTAGGCAAATCCGTAGTGCTTTGTACTGTACTCTATCGAGTTTCAATAAGTTACTCTTGGATGCGGATCTATAAAGGGTACAACCGTAATCCAAAATAGACCTAATATAGGATCTATAGAAAAGCAATGCTATTTCAACATCAGCCCCCCATTTTGTGTGAGTTATTGTTCTCAATAAATTAAGTCCCTTTTCGCACCTGCCCTGTATATATTCAATGTGTTTGGTCCATAGGTAAGTAGGTTGCTGAACCATATTGGCTAAAGAATTGCTGATTGCAAAGGCCTCCGCTGCTCTCCCTTGTGGATCGGTTTTTGAAGATCCTAGCCATTCCTTATTATGGACATTGAAGTCACCAAGAATAGTGACCTCGGAGGAAGGATATCCAGAAATCAGATGGTCGGTTTTTTCAGAAAGGTAGTCGAAGAGCTCCGCAAAGTTGTTGTTAGAAGGTGACCGGTAAATGCAACAGATGAATTTAGTTGCAGCCCTGAGAGATAGTTTTATCCATACTATGTCTTCTCTTCCAGCTTCTAAATTGGGGAGTCTGGTGCAGGGTAGATTGCTACGGACGTATGCGCACACGCCTCCATGCAATCTAAAGGAAGTAAGGAGCTCATACCCCGGAAAATTAAGGTGATTAGTGGCTGTTTTGGCACTGATTTGGGTTTCGGTGAGGAAGAGGAGTTGGGGCCTGTTAGCCTAGAGGAAATGCTGGACGGAGTTCAGGTTAGAATTTAGGCCACATATATTCGAAAAGGATATGTTTACGTTGAATCCTCCTATAGTTTCTACTACGTCTTTGGCGGCTTTAGTTCTAGGCAAGTTGGTACTTCTTTCAATGTGTGGTTTTACCAGCGCCATGTCCAGACGTTCTAAAAACTGTCTGCGCCTTCGCAGACCTTTTGAGCCTGTTGTGTTACACATTTTTTCGAACGTAGTAGTTGTATGCGCATATGTCAAGAATATTATAAAAGACTGTCAAGGGCCAGCGGTTTGTTTTGCGTTTTGTTGTGTAACATGCTACCGCCTTATGCATCGTATCTACTGATCCCTTAGTTTTATTGTAGTCTAAAATAATCAGGGGCTTATTGTCTTTTTCCACTGATATTACTTTCTCAAAATGTAATGTACTTATCAACACCACACATTTATTTGATTTCCTAGGGATATATGATACAAATCTTGTATTATCAGTAAATGCAAATCTAGAAGTCATTTTCGGTACTTTCTTCCTAATTAATTATGGTGGAATAAAAGTTTTGTTATTTTTTACGGTGCCAATCAATGTAATATTTCGTTTTAGTAGCATCTGTCCAAGCTCGTAAATTGTAAAAAAAATTGTCGCAAGTGACGTTATGGCCTTTTAGACCTTGAGAAAAATCTAAAACAACTCTCATACCTTGATGTTTTTCCTTGGTCTCGTCGGGGGGTTTGCCAATATAAGGTTGAATATTCCAGACATATGCAGTAACATTGTCACACAAAACCTAGAACTTTATACCATACCTTGCCGGTTTCCTCGGCATGTACTCTCTGAAAGGGCATCTGCCTCTGAATCCAACCAACTTCTGGTCAGCCGTTACATAAACATCAGGATTGAACAGTTTTGGAAGAATTTCCACCCATTTGTCCCAAAGCTGAAAATGTATCACATTCTCGTCTTTCTTGTCTAGTATTTTTATTATCAAACCTTATCACTCTTGAATTTTTTTTGAATTTTTCCAAAGACATAATGACTCGAAATATATTACGTCCCATTTCAGCATACCACAAACTTTCTGTAGATTAATTGTGAGATTTGAAAACACCGGCTAAGATTAACAATAAACCAAGATAGGAATGTAAATCTATAACATCGAAGTTTTTCCAGTTATCTCCGTAAAGTCGACGGCCTTCTATATTTGTGTATGTCAATATTATTGTTTCAATTTCCGGTGGAAAAAATAATAAAAAAGTGGACAACTCATTTTTGGCTCTTGAAGAGGCTTATCTACTAGGTCCAGGTGTTACAGAAATTACATTTTGAGAACCATATCTACCTCGTTGTGCTGCAGGTTCAAAAGGCCACTGAATATGTTTGTCCTTTGATAACATAATTTGAAATACATCAACTAGCTCCTCCAATTCGTCTTCTTCGTAGTCACTATCATTTACATCAGAAACATAGTCCTCCGCTTCGGAACGTAACTCCTCATCATCAGATGGGTCCCACCCGTCCGCTGGATTGTCAAAATCTATAGATTCTATATCAGAAGTGTCCAGTGCTTCTTCTAATTCTTTTTGTGTAAGAGGTCTGGTATGAGACTGCATAACTTTACGATACATTGCAAGAAACAAACGAACATATGTTCTCCACAAAATCAAAAGGCGAACTGAAATGAAAATATGCTGTCCCTTTAGACTACACCGTAGAGCAAGTAAAGACATGCAAGTTATGTTCTGAGAAGTGGGGCCGGCCGGCAGACGAGTAGGTAATCAGGTAGACAGGCGACCAGGCGTCGGGCAGACTGGCAGACGGTCAGAGGTCAAACATGTATCATTTTGCTTTATTACACACATCAAGTCAGCAAACGGAAGGAACAGATCAGTAAACGATACAAACAATGATATGAATCTCATTAACAAAGTCGCTGGACAAAAGTGACCCGAACAGCTTAAGTGTGCAAAATCTTACTGACAAGAATTAAAGTTATAATTTAACAAAAAACACAAAAATTGATGGAAACTTATTATAGAAATAAAGTCATAAAAGCTCAACGTTAGAAAGACAATATGGTAGCAGTAAAAGATGAACAAAACACGAATTGGGTCAAGAAGGGCCCGAACGACGCAGCAGGGTTAAGAGGAGATCGCGACTTTTGAATTTTGAAGAAATTTTTTTAAATCAGCGCGAACTAAGCGCCCTAGATCCCGTATGCAGGGTTTACCAACAAAAATCGGACTCTTATGCAAATAACGCATTCATAAAGGTTTTCGTTTATTTATTTCATGAAAAAATCGAGATGCCTTATGCGAGGCGCTCTGAAATAGTGATTGAAATTTAAATAAATCAAAGTGTCGGGACTCAATTATTCCAAATGGAACGGTCTGTATTATACGTTTCAGAACTGAAGAGCATAATAATAAATGTGTAATAAGGTATTTAAGGAAAATGTTTTCAGATTTTCGTGAAAAAACTGTTTGTAAATTTTTATGCAAAAAACTTTTTTGGGAATTTTGTCGAGAAGGTTATTTGGTGAAATATGGTACGTTGTTTCTACTATATAGGTTACAGTAGTAATCAACTACCATAACGCACTTGATGCGTGTAGACTTCTGACTTCTTCTATTGGGTTGCTACACAACACTGTTGACTGTGTTACTATGGTAGAGAGGTTACATTTACATGTCCCTTCTGTTTTATCCCTCCTTTATTATATATATATATATATATATATATATATATATATATATATATATATATATATATATATATACAGGCTGGCGCATTTAAAACGAAACAGACCGATTTGTGTCCAGATAATTTTTTTTAAAGAAACGCTGAAACACATCAATTTTAATATTGAGGGGGACATGTTTTGACATAAAACTAAACTTTGTCACATCAACCCCTTAAGGGTGATGATAACAACCCTCATATTTTAAATAGGGAACATGGTTCGAGTGTTACATCATTTGAAAGCTCTTTCTTTTCTGAATTCAGCACACTAATTTTTTTGGAAATTTTATTACTTCGTTTAAGAATTATTCACAGTTGGAGTTGCAAGAACGTATTTCATTCATTGTGATAAGAAATGCACTAATTAATCAATTTTTCGTTAAAAAAATTTAAAAAAAACCAAACCTTCAAAAATGTTTATTCAGTTAAGCAAGTGTTCAAATTGTTGACCACCAGCTTCCATACAGAAGTACAAATTTTGTTCAAAACGAGCTCTGACATTCTGGAGCATTTGTGGAGTTATTAGACAACATTCTTCGACAATGCGTCGTCGTAATTGTTCCAGAGACTCCGGTTCTGTTGCGTAAATTCTACTCTTTAAATGGCCCCATAGACAGAAGTCTAAAGGAGTTAAATCCGGTGATCTAGAGGGCCACTTAACAGCACCTCTACGCCCAATCCATTGTCCTGGAAACTCTCTGTTCAAAAACTCCCTAACACGTGGTGAAAAATGCGGAGGAGCTCCATCTCGTTGAAACACTAATTCATTTTCTTGATAGCGATCATCATTTTCAACAATGTCAATTAGTAGAGGGTAAACGATATCTTCTAGTAAGTCCAAATACGTTTCGCCACTCAAATTGCCATCAAGAAAAATTGGTCCAATTAAACGGTCTGCCAGTCCAGACGTTCAGTTTTTGTGAAGTTTGATTGTGGACTTCGTGAAAATTTCTTGTATTATTATCTGCCCAATAACGACAATTATGACGATTGACTGTAGGGTTTAGTAAAAACACTCGTCTGAAAAACAGATATTGAACAGAAAGTTCCCGTTATCAGCTATTCGTGCAGTCATAACTTCACAAAACTCCAGCCGCCGATCAAAATCAGCTTCATTCAGTTGTTGTACAACATGAATTTTATACGGGTGAAATTTATGATGCTTCAATATTCGCTGAATAGTTATTTTTCGATGTTTGAAACAGAGGCCAATTTTCTCATCCTCAAAGTTGGGTCTGCAGCAATTTGTCCTAAAACTTCAATCTCAGTAGTCTCATTTCTAACCGGAAATTCACGTTCTAGATCCCGTTTTTTGTTGGCTACTTGTCGAAACTTTGCAACTAACTCTAAAATGTATTTTCTGTTAACATGTCTGTTCGGATGTTGTTCATTAAACAAATTTGCAGTACGGTTGGCACAGTCATCGTTTTTTTTAAAAAAAGAGTAACTCTTTCTTCTACAGAATACACCATTGCGAATTTAATTTTCGGTAGCACTATCAAGTATCAAACCGACCGATAAACTGAAATAATAAACCGAATTTCTCTCATTCCAATAAGAAATGTTCTGATAGTCAATTTTTTGTTTACAAACCAAAAAAACATTGACTATCAGCACATTTCTTATCGGAATGAGTGAAATGCGTTTTTCCATCTTCAACTGTAAAAAATTATTAAACGAGTTAATAAAACTTCCAAAAAAAAATAGTTTACTGAATTCAGAAAAGAAAGAGGTTTCAAATGATGTAACACTCGACCCATGATGTGACAAACTTGAGTTTTATGTCAAAACATGTCGCCCTCAATGTTACAATTGACGTGTTTCAGCGTTTCTTAAAAAAAATTCTCTGAACGCAAATCGGTCTGTTTCATTTTCAATGCGCCACCCTATATAACACTCCCTATACCTACAGACTCTAGTTTTTTTTAAATTTACATTTATAATGGCATACGATTCTAATAACCGATCAGAATTTTCGAATAAAAATCTTAAAATAATCAAATTAGCTTTGGTATAAAATGGGTATGAAATAATTAATTTGGTAGGATTATCTACGTTTACATTTTCATAATATATAAGTAGCTGATAAGTTAAGGTATGAAAATATGTCTTTTGCTTTTATATTTTTCTTTAATACCACTGGTTGAAATTTTCGTGAAAACTTGAAAAAACACTTAAATTTCTTTTTCTTCAATCTTTTTTTTTTCTTTTTTCTTTAACGTCAACAATTTCCTACGCCAGGAAGCAGTTACGCCTCACTATTCTGAAAATTGTGCCCAACCCCTGCCTTTCTGTAGGGAGAGTAGGGATCTTTAACGTGCCCAACATCACATTGACACGGAACCGACAACTTTACGCCCTCTCTGAAGGGCGGAACGTACAGACATTCAACTTGCTCAAATACAATGCCTCAACCTCGATTGATGTTAATTGTACGGTATGTACTGAAAAAGTGGAAGGGAAACACTGGGAATCGAACCAGGTATCCCTCGGTTCAACGCTGCACGTTCTTACCAATGAATCACCGAGGCTCTTTTTCCAAACTTAATATTACAAATTAGGTATATAATTTTTTGTGTAAGAAATAGTTAGTCAGTTTTCGTATACATGTTTTTAGTGATTTTTTTTAAATTCACTAATAGAGAGGTATCGATGGTGAGACTTTGCAAAAATTTCTTCAAATGAACGCGAACTAGGACCCCTAGAACCCATACCCGGAGTCAGTTGCAATTTATATATATATATATATATATATATATATATATATATATATATATATATATATATATATATATATATATATATATATATATATATGTATGTATTTATGTATCCGTCCGATAACTCAAAAAATTATTAACCGATTTCGATGAATCTCGGTAAGTGCCTTTCTTTTATTGATGGCTTGGATGAGTTCGTTAGCCAGGAAAATCGGCCAGGGTTTTCAGGGCAAATTTGGAGTTTTCTTTCGAAAAAAAATTTTTTCTCCGAAAATGACAAAGCTGTTTTAATGAAATTTAACAGATATGTTGCCTTGGGAGAGGCCTTACTACGTACCAAAATTCACCTTTCTAAGTTTATAGAAAATTGACTTAAATTTTAAATTTTCTTTCGAAAAAAATTTTTTTCTCTGAAAATTACAAAGTTATTTTAATGAAATTTGGTGCATATCTTGCCTTAGGAAAGGTCTTACTACATACCAAAATTAAACTTTCTAAGTTTGTACAAAATTGAGTTATTCAAATTTAAAGCATTTAATAAAAATTAACTACCATAACGCACTTGCTGCGTCCCGAACTTTTGTATTTCCGTAGAAATCATTGCTTGTAGAATTTTTATAAAATTTTGTAATTAATAATAACTGTTAAATAGGTTATTGTAAAAAACAGTGTTTTCGGATCTTCGTGAAAAAATTTTTGCAAATCTTGTTTTTTAAGTTTCTTTAAAAAACCTTTTGTGAATAATTATATATTGGCAATTATAGCTTGAAAGGTTCGCTGGCCAAGAAAGCCGGACCAGTTTTGTCGGGGACATTTAAAGTTTATTTTCAGAAAAATACTTTTTCAAACAATAAAGTTATTCTTTTGAAATATGGTACATTGTTTCAGCTACATAGGTTATATTGGTAACCAAATTTGATGCCTGCTTTCATAAGAAAACACACTTTTGCTATTAAAAACATTTTTGTGGAATTTCACTTGCTGCGTCCGGAGTTTTAAGGATTTTATGATAAGGCATTTCCAACTTACGCAATGCAATTAAATAAGGCAAGTTTCGAAATATAAATATTTGTCGATGTGTAACCGCTGAGAGATATTTATAAGACAATAATATAATGATGACTAAGATAAAAACCCAGAAAGGTTTTTCTTATTTATTTAACGAATCTTCGTAGAATTTAGTTTGTTGTTATCGTAATAAATTAATTTGTTAAATGCCATTATACACAACAATACATCAAAGCAAATAAAGTTGTAATCTTAGAAATACCGAGTATAACAGAACCAATGCCCCATTAAACTTTTATGAGAAACCTTCACCTTTAGATTCAGATACTATGTTAATGGCAAAAGATTGTATTAAAATTTTAAGAAGCAGTAGTATAGTAGTAGCACTACTTTATTAGGACTAACCATACAATGTGGCTAAGACAAATAATCTCTAAGCTTGTACTTGCAGGCCACAGTTTGGCAAAGTTTTATAATAAAATAAACGTATCTGTAATGCAATCCTTGACAATGACACCTGCAATTTTGACATTTCCACCAACCATTTTCTCAAATTCTTTCTGCGTTGAATGTTCACGTGTTTGGAGTTTATGCTGAATTTTTATATTTCAACAACACACCACGAGGGTCACAGCCTAAATACTATCGTACTGTGGGTGTCGACAAGGAGGAAAGAAGCAACTTGTTAGTTCTGGACTTGAAGGTTTGGGACATTGCGCAAGAAGCAGTGACTATGCCGTGGTCTGAGCCACCAAGGGGGGCGGTGACTGATATCTTATAGCATTCAGGTTTTGTAGTAAGAAGTAGATCCAAGGCATTTAGCTGTGTGTTAGGATGCGAGGAAAGTAAGTAGGTTGCTGAACCATCTTGGCTAAAGAATTGCTGACTGTAAAGGCCTTCGCTGCTCTCCCTTGTGGATCGGTTTTTGAAGATCCCAGCCATTCCTTATTATGGACAAGTCACCAAGAATAGTGACCTCGGCGGATCTCCTTCTTACTACAAATCCTGACTGCTATAACATATCAGTCACCGCCCCCCGTAGTCGCTCAGACCACGGCATGGTCACTGCTTCCTGTGCAATGCCACCCGAGGTCACACAGTCATCACACCCACGTATCGTTTGGCACTACAACTCCGCGAACTCGGATGAAATGCGGGATTACTTTTCCTAATTTCCATAGGCGTCTGTCTACTTTTCTCATCCTAACCCCTCTAACATATCACAAAACGTCACCGGAATTATCCAAGCTGGCATGGAATTATTTATTCCACGTACACAGAAAACCTCTTCAGCCACTCAAAAGCTCTGGTTCTCTAAATCATGTGACAAGGCCAGACTTAAAATGGTCAAAGCTCACAAAACGCTTCTACACAATCGCAGTGAAGAAAACAGCCAAGCATTTAACGATCTAAGAAACCGCTATGTCCGCATTCTTTCTGGGGCAGAAAAACTCGTTTAATTACCATATCAGAAACAAAGTCCTCTCAAGCTCCAACGGCAGCAAACCCTTCTGGACTCTTGCTAAATCTATTGGAAATAATTTCTGCAAGAGCACGTTCCCACCTCTTGTTTCAGGAGATGAAATTGTTTCTACCGCCCTGGGCAACGCTGAACTGTTTTCCTCGTTCTTCGCCGGCAATTCTACTCTCAACCCACCTCCAAATGTTCAACCACCAACAGTCCCCAATGTCGCGCATAAAATGACGGATATCATTTTCAAAACTAAAAAGGTACGAAAGATTGTCTCTTTTCTTAATGCCAGGAAAGCCTCTGGCCTTGACGAGATCGCAGCAATTGTTCTCTAAAAATGTGCACCAGAACCTGCTCCTGTCCTGATTCGTCTGTTTCAGACATCTTATAGAGGCATATTCCCTAGTAACTGGAAAACTGCTCGAGTACAACCCGTCCCCAAGAAACAATCCAAAGCGCTTCCTAGCAACTATAGGCCTATTTATTTCCTTTCAGTCGTCTCTAAAGTGATGTAAAAGTATATTAACACCGAATTACTAAAATTTCTTGAAAAACACAGTCTAATCCACGACAGGCAGTATGGATTCCGTCAGCGCAGATCAACTGCCGACCTCCTTTTCTTTGTTACCTATTCTTGGAACAAGTCTATGGAACTACACGGTGAATTCCAGATTGTCGCTGTAGATATATCCAAAGCATTCGACCAGGTTTGGCATGCAGCGCTGCTTAACAAACTTCTACACGATGGCCTACCACCCAAACTCTGTACCTGCACAGCAAATTTCCTCTCCAACCGGAGCATTTCTGTTGTCGTGGATGACCATTCCTCTAAACTGTATCCAGTTAATGCAGGTGTCCCTCGAGGTTCAGCTTTAGCCCCTATTTATTTCTTCTCCACATCAATGACCTCCTCGCTAGCACATCCAACCCAGTTCACAGTTACGCAGACGACAGCACCCTCCACTCACATATGCAATATTCTAAGCCTGTCTCTGTAGCCCAATTAGATAAGGATCGCAGACTCATGGAGGGTTCTGTCTCTGTGGATCTCCAAAAAATATTAGACTGGAGAAGTAGAAATCTTGTACAATTCACCTCCACCAAATCTCGGTCTTGCCTTCTATCTCATAAGAGATACAACAGCCCTAGACCCATCACAATGAACAACCAAGTTATTCAAAGTAATGAGTCCTTTTCACTTGTTGGCATTTCTGTGGATCGAAATCACAATTGGCACCAACATGTCACATAAATTGAAGAAGCGTCTGCTAAGAAATTAGGTTTCCTCTTCCGGGCTCCCAAATACTTTTCACCAGATTATCTCTATACCTTATATACTTCACAAATAAGGCCAAACCTGGATTACTGCTCCCACATCTAGGGTGCCGCTGCCTCTTCTACACTCGCTATCCTGTACTCCATTCAGAAGCTATACGTCTCATCGGTGAGCCTACCGCGTAAAGGCAAAACCCTGAATGGTATAGAGTGCGAGATTCGCGCAACGCTCTGGATCACTCGGGGCTTTGTTTGTGATTACGCTGCGTGGCAAAAAACAAATCCCAGTGTGATACAGAGCACACAGATGTATTTCAATAAAATATATGTCTGTGGCGTGTTCATATTTATACGTGTTTAATTAGGTATTTCGCCACACTATTTGCAATCAAATAAAAGCCCGATGGCAATACCAGTCGTAAGGTAGATATGGTGAAATTTTGTGAATTTTCAAACGTCGTGATCTCCGCAATAGGTATATATTCATATATGAAATCTACCTAAAAAATCAGAATTATCTTATATATCTACGTAATTATTGAAAAGAAGAAGAAAGCAGAAATTCACACGTATTTGAAATAGTTATAGACTTGTATTTTTAACGATGTTTTTCGTTGTTTTATGTAACTTAAGTTAAATAATTTATAAAATTTTACTTAACCAAGATGCTAAATCGTTTTAGATTACTTATTTTATGAACTGACAAGACATTTGACCGAAGCTGCCGTTCTTTAAATTTAAAAATTGAAACATCGGCATTTAAATTACAATTACTAACCCATTACAGAACTAACTCAAGCCGAGAGGTGAATAGATGCAAACCTCTTAGGTACCTAAATAAAAAATTATATTTGACTCAAGCAATTTGTATTTAAGGAAATATGTGTGTGTGTGCTTTGTTTCTTTAACGTCGGCCTATTTCCGCGACTATGGCCAAACACCGACGCCAGGGAGCAGTTTCACCTCACTAGCCAGGAAATTTTGCCGGACCCCTGCCTTTCTGTAAGGCGGGTAGGGATCTTTTACGTGCCCAACATCGCATGAACACGGGATCGACGGCTTTACGCCCCCTCCGAAGGGCGGAACGTGCAGACATTCATCTTGCTCAAATACAATGCCAGAACCTCGGTTGATCTTAATGTTACAGTATGTACTGAAAAAGTGAAAGGAGTACGCCGGGATCGAACCCAGTACCCTTCGGTTCAAAGGCACACGTTCTTACCTCTGAACCACCGAGGTCCTTAAGGAAATATTAAACTTAAGTTACATAAAACAACGAAAAAATCTTTGAAAACTTACGTTTATAAGTAACTTTCAAATACGTGTAAAATTCTATTTTCATATTCTTTTCAATAATTTCGTATATGAGATAATTCTGAATTTAAATTATTTTTTATTTAATTGAAAACAGTGTGGCGAAATATCCAATTAAACAGTATAAATTTGTTTAGTAAATTTTAATATTGAATAATTCCTACCTACACTTCCCTGATAAATGGTAGATATTCTTACAATAAAAGTCATACATGCATGCATTATATATTATTTTTATTAAACAGCGAAATGCAGCATTAGGTTCAATGTAACTTTGCATTTGGTAGGTTATGTGAAATGTTGCTTCCAAGGCTGTGCTTCCGTTTTAGTTTTTCATTTTTGGAAGGGCTGCCAGCTTGAATTCTCCCAGATTGTGGCAATGCTTTGTTTTTACAACGTGAAATTGACGTTGGCTGGACTCGAATTTGTCTGTATTTTCTGCCGCATATTCGACTTTTAGCTTCCAAAAAGTTTAAAATTTGTGAAGGGGTTTTCAGGTTATTCGTTAGTGCATTAAACTTAATGATGGCTAAAGTAGCTTCCAGCATTTGATTGGCTTCGAACGTACTTGTTATGCGATTAAATTCACAGCCGATTCTTATTATATATATTTTTTTAATCGGCTTTCACTTTCCTCGGCGTTCACTTGTAAATCTATTGCAGTTGCTAACTCTACTTTAGCAGGAACAGAATTGGTTGACTGAAATGAGTTTTCAAGATCAGTTGTGTTTGGATCCATATTATTATAAAATTCCTCTGGTGCTGAATGCCCAACGGCTAAAATTTGGCTAACTGTATTCTATCATGAACGCTTAGAACTGAAGCTGTTTTAAATAATATACCAAATTTTTGTTCTACTGCGCATGGGTGTTTACAGAATTTCCCATCTGTGCCTGATGGACAATCACAAAAAGCAATTTTAGCATTCACTGTATAAAATAAATTGGAGTCTTTTTCAGATGCAACATGGAAAATTTTATTGTCTCTTTGATAAATAATATTAATTTATCTTGCTCTAAAACAAATGTTTCTATAATCAATTTGGGGTTTAGATCTTCTTGAATTTGCAAATTCCAAAAATTTCCGCTTATAATAGTTTTCGAAGACATTGATAATAAAATCCACCAGTGCACAAGCATTAAAAACCTTGCACCTTTGCAAAACTATATCTTTAAAAATGCTAATTGAAGCTTCAGTTAATTATTAGTGTTGCTACCTCTTGTTATTATATTATTTCTGTACGAAATACACCATTCTTTTCTAAGGACTTACAATTTCTCTAGATGATCATAGAATACTTTTTTACTTTGTACTATATTATTACTCATCAAGAAATCATAATAATCTTCTGAATCTTCTAATGTTGGAGCGTAAAGAATGTTTCTAAACATTTCCATCACTGTTCTTCTGTCCTCCTTTTTTTTACGTTATGGTCAGTTTGCCAGAGCCATCTCCATAAAGCTTGGCAAAGATGGAATGTACACAGAAGTAACAAGGAGTTCGGAAATACGGTAGATAATGCATTGCGCTCAAATATACTGTCATCAGTCATCAACACTTTCGGATCGAACTTTTTATTTTCTACTTCGATAGCTTCAGTGGGAGACGCAAAAGCTAAAGTATAATTCGCTTCAGTTTGGGCTGTGTGAAGAAGGCACGCGACAGGGATGGTCCCTGTTTTGGTTGAAGTAAATAGAAATGTGACAAAAGTATTTGTCTGATTGCAAGATTCCCTAGAGTCCACGAAAACCATTTCAGTGGAAGGATCTTGAAGAAATGCGAGTCGTATTATTGGAGTAACAACAAGTGCGATAAAAGAATTTTCTTTAATGACTAGTTTACGCCGGATTTCTGCAACAAGGATTGTCTGTTCTTGAGAACTACTATCATGCTTTTTTCTTCTCCACTACCGTATTGACAGAAACGCCACTTATCATAAAATACTTTATCTGCCTCTCAGTAGGATTTTCTCTAGCATTAGCAAAAAGATATGCTGTACTGACATTTTGTACTTCCTGCGTTTCTTCAGAACCAGATTTAATTATTTTCATTTCATGATAAAATCTGGCAGTTGACGGAGTCATTCCTGAAACAAAGTATGACTCAAAAAAGTATTGTACTGTCTTGTTTACACGTAAGTATCCTAAAGCTCCTGCTAGATTTACCCTATGGGAATGTTCAAACTTTATTTTTATCACTACGTTAATTCCGTTTTTTTAATAGCACATCATTTTTTATTGTGTTCCTATTAATTTTAAAATTAATGTCTATTTGTGCTTTGCAATCTTTGTTTCTAACTTTACACGACTGCCGTTTTCGTTCAGCTACTTTATTCAATGACGAGTATTGATACACGTATAATTTTCGAAATTCATAGCGAGTTGTATTCGGATAGCGTCTTGACGTTATCCAGTTTGTATATTGGTCGAGTATGAAAAATCTTTTACCCAGTTTTCACATTTTTCATCCACTCTGCCCTCTCCTGAAAGCTTACACTGCACTATAATACTGAACTGTTCGTTATTCTCCACAGCTGTTATATTAAGAATATTTACATTTTCTCACAAACGTCCGAACAAACTTTTTAAGGTTGCTTCATCCATGATGCACGTGATAAAATAAGGACAAAATAGAAATTATAACCTATAACAATGTGCACGTGAACTATGCAACTAGTAACTAATTATTATTACGATTACAATTCAGCGGGACGCGGAATTTTCAAGTTGCTCTGTATCGCACTGCGATTTGTCTGACGCAACGCAGCGTATTGATAAACAAAGCCCCGAGTGATCCAGAGCGTCGCACGGACCTCGCGCTCGGTTTTATACAGGGTTTCGCCTTTACGTGACCCTACCCTCACCCAAAGGCTGCCATCCGTTGCCCACCGACGTGCCGTTGGTGACCTCTCTCTTTTATAGATATCTGCACAGACACTGCTCAGAGGAGCTTTCTTCCATAGTTCCTCCCCAACAGATCTACCAGGGGAACAGAGCGAATGCACCCTTTTACTGTCCAGGTCACCAGACATAGAACATCTTGTTATGCCCGCTCTTTTGTCCCGAGTACTTCCAACTTGTGGAATTCCTTGCCGGCACATGTTTTTCCTTCTCCTCCGAACCTCCAAATCTTCAAGTCCAGAATTAAGAAGTTTCCTCTTTCCTCCTTGTCGACACCCACGGCACGATAGTATTTAGGCTGTAAGCCCTCGTGGTATGTTGAAATAAAAAAAATAACCTAATTATGTGTGTCACTTTTAACACTCGTTAAGTGATAATATGTACTTCAGATAAGCAAAAATTAATAATAGTATACAAGAATCATCAAATACGCACTTGAAAAGTCAGCTGTATAGTTTATCGTTCTAAATCTGTTAAAACGTTGTTTTTAACAAAGAATTTTTAAGTACCACTTTATTTGAAAGCACATAAAGATAACTGTGTGTATATAATAAACGTTTGTTAATCATATTTGACAATCATTATAATTGTTTTCTTTAACAATGACTAAGTTACTTTTGACAGCGAGTTTGTGTCTATTCTTTTTCACTGATGCATGGACCAGAGGTAAGTAAAGTAATCGAGCTTTTTTTACTGTTATTAGTAATTTAATTTTGCAGAAGTTTTCCACCTGGTGTATTTATTCCCTTTTTAATAAATGTTCGTAAAAAAAATTACTAACGAGGGGCTCGCGACTTTTGAATTTAAAAATATTTCTTCAAATGATCGCGAACTGGACCTCAGTTTCAATTCATATATACCTCTATATATATATATATATATATATATATATATATATATATATATATATATATATATATATATATATATATATATATATATATATATATATATTGAAAACGAAACAGACCGATTTGCGTCCAGAGAATTTTTGTTTAAGAAACGCTGAAACACGTCAATTTTAACTCGAGAACTGTATATATTTAGTTTTTGACAGTTGACAGCCATTTTTTTACCGTTGAAATATTCCCACACTCTCCTCATCCCAACCTCAGCCTCAATTTTCAGATCATCCCAGTTTTTTGCAGAAACGAATATGGCTGTATCATCAGCAAAGCTAATGATCTCTCCAGAGTTTTCAACCTAGTACAAATCATATATATATATATATATATATATATATATATATATATATATATATATATATATATATATATATATATATATATATATATATATATATATATAATGGGTGACGCATTGAAAACGAAACAGACCGATTTGCGTCCAGAGAATTTTTTTTTAAGAAACGCTAAAACACGTCAATTTTAATACTGAGGGGGACATGTTTTGACATAAAACTCAACTTTGTCACATCAACCCCTTAAGGGTGGTGATAACAATATATTTTAAATAGGGAAGATGGGTCGAGTGTTATATCATTTGAAAGCTCTTTCTTTTCCGAATTCAGCACACAAATTTTTTTGGAAGTTTTATCAACTCGTTTAAAAATTATTCACAGTTGGAGTTGCAAGAACGTATTTCATTCATTGTGATAAGAAATGCACTAATTAGTCAATTTGTCGTTAAAAAAAAAACTAAAAAACAAAACCAAACGTTCAAAAATGTTTATTCAGTTAAGTAAGTGTTCAAATTGTTGATCACCAGCTTCCATACAAAAGTACGAATTTTGTTCAAAACGAGCTCTGATATTCTAGAGCATTTGTGGAGTTATTAGACGGCATTCTTCAACAATGCGTCGTCGTAATTCTTCCAGAGACTCCGGTTCTGCTGCGAAAATTCTACTCTTTAAATGGCCCCATAGAAAGAAGTCTAAAGGAGTTAAATCCGGTGATCTAGGGGCCACTCAATAGCACTTCTACGTCCAATCCATTGCTCTGGAATCTCTCTGTTCAAAAACTCCCTAACACGTTGCGAAAAATGCGGAGGAGCTATATCTTGTTAAAACACTAACTAATTTTCTCGATAGCGATCATCATTTTCAACAATGATAATTAGTAGAGGGTAAACGATATCTTCTAGTAACTCCAAATACGTTTCACCACACAAATTGCCATCAAGAAAAATTGGTCCGATTAAACGGTCTCCAAAAATGCCAGTCCAGACATTCAATTTCTGTGGAGTTTGACTGTGGACATCGCGAAAATTTCTTGGATTATTATCTGCCCAATCACGACAATTATGACGATTGACTGTAGAGTTTAATAAAAACGTACACACCTCAGAAAAACAGCTATTGAACAGAAAGTTCCCGTTATCAGCTATTCGTGCAGTCATAACTTCACAAAACTCCAGCCGCCGATCAAAATAATCTTCATTCAGTTCTTGTACAATGTGAATTTTATCTGGGTGAAATTTATGATGCTTCAATATTCGCTCAATAGTTCTTCTTTTGATGTTTGAAACAGTGGCCAATTTTCTCGTGCTTAAAGTTGGATGAGCACAAATTTGTCCTAAAACTTCAATCTCAGTAGTCTTATTTCGAACCGGAAATTCACGTTCAGGATCCCGTTTTTTGTTGGCTACTGAACCACTTTGTCGAAACTTTGCAACTAACTCGAAAATGTATTTTCTGTTAACATGTCTGTTCGGATGTCGTTCATTAAACAAATTTGCGGTACGTTTGGCACAGTCATCGTTTTTGAAAAAAAGAGTAATTATCTCAACTCTTTCTTCTACAGAATACACCATTGTGAAATTAATTTTCGGTAGTACTATCAAGTATCAAACCGACCGATAAACTGAAATAATAAACCGCATTTCTCTCATTCCGATAAGAAACGTTCTGATAAACAATTTTTTGTTTACAAACCGACAAAACATTGACTATCAGCACATTGCTTATCGGAATGAGTGAAATGCATTATTGCATTTTCAACTGTGAATAATTTTTAAACGAGTTGATAAAACTCCCAAAAAAATTAGTGTGCTGAATTCAGAAAAGAAAGAGCTTTCAAATGATATAACACTCGACCCATGTTCCCTATTTAAACTATAATGGTTGTTATCACCACCCTTAAGGGGTTGATGTGACAAAGTTGAGTTTTATGTCAAAACATGTCCGCCTCAATATTAAAATTGACGGGTCTCAGCGTTTCTTAAAAAGAATTTCTCTGGACGCAAATCGGTCTGTTTCGTTTTCAATGCGCCACCCTATATATATATATATATATATATATATATATATATATATATATATATATATATATATATATATATATATATATATATATACATATATATATATATATATATATATATATATATATATATATATATATATACATACATATATTGTTGTATGTATGTATATCAAACTGACCCCGGACATAGGTTCTAGGGAGCCTAGTTCGCGCCTAGCTGAAGAAATTTCGAGATCTCCTCATTGGTGAAGCTTTTTTAAGAAAATTGATTAAAAAACAATTTTGGTACGAAATTTTGTGTTATAAAAAGTATATTATGTGCGAAAATTACATTTCTTAGTTAAACGAAAAAAAAAGTTATAAGCATTTAATCTAAAAAGTCTTGGTTGCCGCTGGAGGCCAGAGCAATGCATCAAACCAAACTAAATATCGTGTCTGGTAAACAAATTAAATATTACATGCCAATTTTTATTTTGTTTTCGAATATATACTTTTCCTAAAACAATTGGGTGGATCATTTCAATGAAAATTGATTACCATAACGCACTTGCTGCGTTCACACTTGTATTATATGTTTAGATAATAACATGTTAATGAATAGCGAGCAGTAATCTTAAATATTTTAGGTAGTCTACGGTCCACTCTTTAGCCCCAGCCCCATGCAGTGGCGTCTCCTGACCAAAAAGTTCGGGTGTGCGGTAACGAGTTGCTGTTAGTGGTGGTTTTAAAAATTATTAACACTAAATGTACATAGATATATATATATATATATATATATATATATATATATATATATATATATATATATATATATATATATATATATTGTACCTATATGGGAATAATACGTAGATAAATAAATTAATCTCCCACCGCAACACTAACAAATTGAAAAGTCACTTAAAATCTTAAAACACGAAAAGAACATGGAATTATTATACAACCTCTTCTCTTCACACAAATTTGTGTTAGCGTTAGCACAGTCCGGAAAGGGGTGAAAACTGAAAACATTAAAAGTAGTTCAATGTTAATATGGTAGTAAATAATAAAATGTGTAAAAAGCCTGGATACAGCAAGTACGTTATGGTAGTGAATTTTCATAGAAATGATGGCACAAAATATTTTATTATAACTTTTTTTTCTTGTAACATAGAAATCTAAATTTTCGTGTATAGTTTACTTTCTATATCGTAAACTTACCTACCAAATTTGGTTGTCATATGTTTTTTATTTTTTGATATACAATTTTTTTTCGGATTAACACTCAAAAATTTCCCGGAAAACCTCGTCCGATTATCCTAACTAACGAACTTATCCAAGCCATTTACAAAAGAAAGGTACATGCCAAATTTTATCAAAATCGGCCGATTATATTTTGAGTTATCGGTGTGACACCTATATATATATATATATATATATATATATATATATATATATATATATATATATATATATATATATATATATATATAAACATAAAAAAATTGAAACTGACGCCGGATATGGGTTCTAAGGGTCCTAGTTCGCGCTCATTTGCAAAAAAATTTTCAAAATTCAAAAGTCGAGATCTCCTCATTAGTGATTTTTTTCTACGAAAATTCACTGAAATGTATTATAGCCTTTGATTCTAGAATACTGTGTTCTCTACAAGCGCAGTCGTAATGCTTGTAAATAATGCTATCACAACGTTGGTTAGACCGGCGTTTCTTTCATTTGTCTTGAGCGATATTTTTACAGCTCACTGCAGTGTTAAAATCAATGGTATTTTCCTCACTATTGTAAACACGTGGGTGAGGGACTGCATTGTATATCAATCCACCACCATTGACTGAAGTTGTTCCGAAATATTAACGCACACCTAACCCGAATTCATTCCCCGTTTCTATTGACCTACTCATATTCTCTCAATATGTTAGAAGAGGTGGTACCTACTTCATTCCAAGTCACTATTAACCGACTATTTATGAAATCAAATGAGTAAATTAAATCGATTGTTATAAAATATGTAGTGTATTAAGAGTAAGGGAAAAAGAAATAAAACATATATAACTGTGCACATTTTGATTATAATTTAGGGTGTGCGGCGCACACCTAGCTTACTAGGAGAAATAGCCACTGGCCCCATGTATTCCTTTTTTTATGTGTCCAACTCAATATCTTATATTAGTTTGTTACAAAGCTGGTTAACAACTGCATTTGAATATAGAAATTAGATTAAATGTAAGGCGGTCATACTCTATCATATTGCGTATTTTTTAAAATTGTCAAGATTATTTTCTGAATGTTCGCAGGTATATTAAGAACAGATGGTAATTTAGTTGAGAGACTTCACAATGATGTACGTCTGAAAGTGAGAGAAGGCAAAGTGCCAGGACAACCTAAAGGTGTTAACGTGGGCAATTTGGTAAGATGAAGGTTTTCGTTTGATTAAAGATAAGAGGGTGTTAATTTAAAAATGCAACACCCAAAGGTAGCAAACTATAGTCTCTTCCAATGCAGATTATCTGAAGTTACTACTATGTGAAAACTGGAACCTGTGATGAGCACTAATAAGTACACTTTGAGAAACCCAAATCACCACAACACTTATCTCAGAGACCTTACGATCGTTTCGTTGGCAAAGTCAACATCTTCAGGGGAAGATAAATTCTGAAGTAATTATCTTCCCCTGAAGATGTTGACAAAAACGATCGTGAGGTCTCTGAAATAAGTGTTGTGGTGATTTGGGTTTCTCAAAATGTACTTACTGAAGTTACTAATAAAGAGAAAATTTCGGGACGCAGCAAATGCGTTATAGTAGTAAATTTTCATCAGAATTGTACACTATAGTATTATACGGCATATTAGTAAAGTTAATACCTTAAACTTACACAGACCTTCAAGGTCGATTTTAGAGGTCTTAGTACGCGCATATTTGAAGAATTCTTTCGGGATTGTAACCATCGATATCTCTATATTATCAAAAAAATCTTGTGTTCTAACTCCTTTTGAGAAAAAAGCCCAACACTCAATTTCTACGAAGTTAAAAAATTATATTTTGCTACATCTGTAGATAGTGTAAGTCTCTTTAAATGAACTTGTATCACAAATTGCATTAAAGTTACAGAAGATTTCCAGAAGTAAAGTTAATTCATATTTAGAAAAGCAAAGTATCTGCCAAATTATAAAGTAGCTGATATTTTTCCTCATTAATCGCCAGCATGATTTAGTTTTAGTCAACCTAATCAGAGCGGTTTTTTGAATATGAACAATAACAAAATTTCTGCTGAAAATTACAATTTTAGACTCAAAGGTGACAATGTTATTCAGACGTTTTAAACAAAAATGAGATCTTATTCAAAACGTATGAAATCCATGCACTATTGTTTCTCCAAATCTCAAAATAAAACAAAAGAAAACCATACATTACAACCTTCTGCGTAGAAGACAAGCACGCTACCACTTAGCTATCTGAGGATACGTTAAATATCATTTTGTTTACATGATACTTGACACCGGCTTCATGCCCGGGATATTACATTAAAAGTATATGTAACAATTAATTATAGAATTAGTAGAATTGCCATTGAAACCCATCCAATGACTGTTTCGGTGTTATATGACGTCTTATGTTTAAGCTTAAAGATAAAAGAAACTATTTTAAAATCATTTTTATAGAGACTTGACTTGATTTTGTTTACATTTCTACTATAGTATCCTACACTTTCAGTCCAAAACCACAGCATAATGTATCTATGCTGTGCTAAAACTGTTATTGGGGCTGTTCGTCAAGCTACAAATATAGTGAATTTTAAAAATTAATGAAATCCCCCAGTTAAATAACAATCACTTGGCAATTTCTTGAATTTCAAGTCGTCTGTCATTTGCGATATTTGTGGCCGAGATTTCTCGATTACTGCTTCGGGTAATATGTTTTATGCATGTTATTTATTTACTTTGGTTACCGTTTGATGTATGGTTTATACCTGTTGTATGAATCAATCTACGCGTGGCAGTTAACTACTCTATCTGTCAGGCATTGGACTTTAGCCACTAAATTGTTGCAACACATGTCTTTCACGTTTTATTTTTAATTTGGAAAAAACTCTAAATATTGTGTACCAAATTATTTGAAAAAATTCACAACATAGGTTTATTTACACCATTTCTAGCCACATGTAAAGTCTCATTCCAGTTACTCTGATACTTACATAAAAATATAGGGTTTTCAAAAATATTTTTGTATAATTTTGGGGGAAAAGATGTCCGTTATAGCTGATATACGAACTCATCCGCGATCTTTACACAGTGGAGATGTGTGCTAAGTTTCATTCAAATCAGTTGAGCATTTTTTGAATTATCGCTCTGATACATACATCTATATGCATATATATATATATATATATATATATATATATATATATATATATATATATATATATATATATATATATATATATATATATATATATATATATATATATATATATATATATATATACATATATACATATATACATATATATATATATATATATATATATATATATATATATATATATATATATATATATATATATATATGAGATATACTTGATTCTCGGGTTGAACCGCGTCCAGAATTTATTTAAACTCGACGTTTCTACTCCTGTTTTGGAGCCATTTTCAAGAGGTAAAGGAAATATGTAAGGACACTCTAAGGCCTCAATCTGCCCACTCCTTAGAGCGATGGACAAAGGTGGGTTGGGCTGTTGTAGCTCGATTACGGGGCATCAATCTGCCTGCTCCCCAAATCTCGCTGGAGATCGTCTCTAAAATCTCAGTGTGTTCAACCACAGGCCTCAGAGATCTGGCAGTTCGTTGCAAGTCCTGCATTATATGTATGGTTCCGTCTACCTGCCTGGTTATCAGCAAAAGTAGTCGGTTCACGGTCAATTAAGTCAGGGGCTTTGGTCACGGTACTTAAATGACTAAGAGGATTACCGGCATTTGTTGAGACAGTTAAGGGGGAAATGAAATTGTCTACTGAATTTATTTTCTTTTTGTGTGTTTGTAATGAAGATATGAGGGGTCGGATTTTCGAACTTCGAGGGTGTCTTCATATATACTATTCTGGATGCGTCTATTTGTTTGTCCTACATACGTTCGGGAACAGGTGAAACAAGGAATTTCGTAAACTCCGTGGGATTCGTTTGGTATCGTATCCTTGGGAGTTTTTATCAGATTTGACAGTTTTTCTGTGTTGTGAATACGGTTTTGATATTATGGGTTCTAAAAATTCGGCTGATTTTGTCGGTGACACCTTTGACGTATGGTAAAAACGCTGTGTGAACTCTGTCTGTTCTTGTTGTGGTGTAGTGGTTTGTTGTTGGGATTTTCTCATGTTTCGTATTATATGATTGTTGCCGTATCCGTTTTGTAGCAATGTCTGTCTTAAAAAGTTTAATTCTGTCTGTTTATTGTTGTCCGTTAGTCTAAGGGATCGTGTTACTAGTGTTCGAACAACGGAATTTAGATATGATGGGTGATGGTGAGATTGTGCGTTAAGATAACGTGGGGTAGGCAGGTATACGGAACGATACATATAATTCAGGACTTACAACGAACTGTCAGATCCCTCTGAGGCCTGGTGTTGAACACACTGAGATTTAGAGACGATCTCCAGCGAGATTTGGGGAGTAGGCATATTGAGGCCCCGTAATCGAGCTGCAACAACCCAACCCGCCTTTGTCCATCGCTCTAAGGAGTAGGCAGATTGAGGCCTTAGAGTGTCCTTACATATTTCCTTTACCCCTTGAAAATGGCTCCAAAACAGGAGCCGAAACGTCGAGTTTTAATAAATTATGGACGCGGTTCAACCCGAGAATCAAGTATATATCACATTAAAGACCGCGGAAATCTTTCCTGATATATATATATATATATATATATATATATATATATATATATATATATATATATATATATATATATATATATATACACAAATTTTAACGGACCTTGGTTTTGGGTTCTAGGGACGCAAATTCGCGCTCATTTAAATATTTTTTTTCCAAAGCTTTTCATCGTGACCTCTCTAATAGCGAATTTTCTTAATGAAAATTCGCTAATAAGGTACCTAAATATTATTATTGTTAAAATGGTACCTCTTCATTACATCCAGGATTTAAACGGCTAAGCTTACCCTCGTTAAGTTTGCGAAGATTTCTCTTAAAAGCGTAGACTATTGTTGTGACTTATATAAAACTTTTCTATTATTATTCTTCTTTTCTAGAAATGGGACAACCAATTGGCGAAGAAAGCTTTGGAACATGCCAAAGAATGTGTTTTTGCCCACAATACGGTGAAAGATCGTAAGTACAAATTTGTTGCTGTCAAAAAAGCAAGAGTGCCTTCCTGTTGAGTGATATCACGCACACACAAAAATAAATTTTAAAAAAATCTGGTGTATTTTGGACATCTTCATACATTTTATAAAATGTTTATCACTGCCCCAAGCCAAACTGTGCATATTAAGAAGGGCTCCTCTAGACTGTTAAAAAAGTCTTCCCACTGAGAATAGCTTAATTTAAGTCCTGGTTTCATATATAATAAGTATATATCTCCTCCTTGTATAAAATATTCCGGAGGCAAAATACCCCTCCATTCGGATCTCCGGGAGAGGGGTGTACAGGGGGCGCCAACATCAAGATTTAACATATCCTTTTCGAATATATGTGGCCTAAATTATAACCTGAACTCCGTCCACCATTTCCTCCAGGCTAACAGGCCCCAACTCCTCTTCCTCACCGAAACCCAAATCAGTGCCAAAACAGCCACTAATCACATGAGCTCCTTACTGCCTTTAGATTGCATGGAGGCGTGTGCGCATACGTCCGTAGCAATCTACCCTGCACCAGACTTCCCAATTTAGAAGCTGGAAGAAAAGACATACTATGGATAAAACTCTCTCTCAGGGCTGCAACTAAATTCATCTGTTGCATTTACCGGTCACCTTCTGACAACAACTTTGTCCAGCTCTTTGACTACCTTTCTAAAAAAAACCGACTATCTGATTTCTGAATATGCTTCCTCCGAGGTCACTATTCTTGGCGACTTCAATGTCCATAATAAGGAATGGCTAGGATCTTCAAAAACCGATCCACAAGGGAGAGCAGCGGAGGCCTTTGCAGTCAGCAGTTCTTTGGCCAATATGGTACAGCAACCTACTTACTTTCCTCGTATCCCAACACACAGCTCAAATCCCTTGGATCTCCTTCTTACTACAAATCCTGAATGCTATAAGACATCAGTCACCGCCCCCCTTGGTCGCTCAGACCACGGCATGGTCACTGCTTCCTGTGCAATGCAACCCGAGGTCACACAGTCATCACACCCACGTATCGTTTGGCACTACAACTCCGCAAACTGGGACGAAATGCGGGATTACTTTTCCTCATTTCCATGGGCGTCTGTCTGCTTCTCTCATCCTGACCCCTCTGATATCTCACAAAACGTCACCGAAATTATCCAAGCTGGCATGGAATTATTTATTCCACGTACACAGAAAACCTCTTCAGCCACTCAAAAGCCCTGGTTTTCTAAATCCTGTGACAAGGCCAGACTTGAAAAGGTCAAAGCTCACAAAACGCTTCTACACAATCCCAGTCAAAAAATCTTCAAGCATTCAACGACGCAAGAAACCGCTATGTCCGCATTCTTTCTGAGGCAAAAAACTCGTTTAATAACCACATCAAAAACAAAATCCTCTCAAGCTCCAACGGCGGCAAACCCTTCTGGACTCTTGCTAAGTCTATTGGGAATAATTTCTGCAAGAGCACGTTCCCACCTCTTGTCTCAGGTGATGAAATTGTTTCTACCGCCCTGGGCAAGGCTGAACTTTTTGCTTCGTTGTTCGCCGGAAATTCTACTCTCAACCCACCTCCAAATGTTCAACCACCAACAGTCCCCAATGTCGCGCATAAAATGACTGATATCATTTTCCAAACTAAAAAGGTACGAAAGATGCTCTCTTCTCTTAATACCAGGAAAGCCTCTGGCCTTGACGAGATCCCAGCAATTGTTCTCAAAAAATGCGCACCAGAACTTGCTCCTGTCCTGACTCGTCTGTTTCAGATATCTTACAATAAAGGCATATTCCCTAGTAACTGGAAAACTGCTCGAGTACAACCCATCCCCAAGAAAGGATCCAAAGCGCTTCCTAGCAACTACAGGCCTATTTCTCTCATTTCAGTCATCTCTAAAGTGATGGAAAAGTATATAAACACCGAACTACTAAAATTCCTTGAAAAACACAGTCTAATCCACGACAGGCAATATGGATTCCGTCAGCGCAGATCGACTGCCGACCTCCTTTCTTTTGTCACCCATTCTTGGAACAAGTCTATGGAACAACACGGTGAATCCCAGATTGTTGCTCTAGACATATCCAAAGCATTCGACCAGGTCTGGCACGCAGCGCTGTTTAATAAACTTCCGGCCTATGGTCTACCACCAAAACTTTGTACCTGGACAGCAAATTTCCTCTCCAACAGGAGCATATCTGTTGTTGTGGATGGCCATTCCTCTAAACTGTATCCAATTAATGCAGGAGTTCCTCAAGGTTCAGCTTTAGCCCCTACTTTGTTTCTTCTCCACATCAATGACCTCCTCTCTAGCACATCCAACCCAGTTCACAGTTACGCGGACGACAGCACCCTCCACTCAAACATACAATATTCTAAGCCTGTCTCTTTAGCCCAATTAGATGAGGATCGCAGACTCATGGAGGGTTCTGTCTCCGTAGACCTCCAAAAAATATTAGACTGGGGAAGTAGAAATCTTGTACAATTCAACCCCACCAAAACTAAGTCTTGCTTTCTTTCTCACAAGAGATACACCAGCCCTAGACCGATCACAATGAACAACCAAGTTATTCAAAGTAATGAGTCCTTTTCTCTTGTTGGCATTACTGTGGATCGAAATCTTAATTGGCACCAACATGTTACATCAATTGCAGAAGCGGCTGCTAAGAAATTGGGTTTCCTCTTCCGGGCTCGCAAATTCTTTTCACCAACTAATCTCTATACCTTATACACTTCACAAATAAGGCCAAACCTCGAATACTGCTCCCACATCTGGGGTGCAGCTGCCGCTTCTACACTCGCTATCCTGTACTCCATTCAAAAGAGAGCTATACGTCTCATCGGTGACCCTACCCTCACCCAAAGGCTTCCATCCCTTGCCCACCGACGTGCCGTTGGTGACCTCTCTCTCTTTTATAGATATCTGCACGGGCACTGCTCAGAGGAGCTTTCCTCCATAATTCCCCCACCTGCTGCCCCCAGCAGATCTACCAGGGGAACAGAGCGAATCCACCCTTTTACCGTCCAGGTCACCAGACATAGAACATCTTGTTATGCCCGCTCTTTTGTCCCGAGGACTTCTAAGTTGTGGAATTCCTTGCCGGCACATGTTTTTCCTTCTCCTCCGAACCTCCAAACCTTCAAGTCCAGAATTAACAAGTTGCCTCTTTCCTCCTTGTCGACACCCACGGTACGATAGTATTTAGGCTGTAAGCCCTCGTGGTGTGTTGTTGAAATTAAAAAATATATATATATTTAATTTATTTTTATATTCTAGCGTTATTGTCACGTTTAGCAGTCTCTGAAATCTCTGAGTGGCAAACTTTCCAAAAATATCGTTACAGTACCGCCTAGTATGTGCAGGTATCCCTCACTGTTTAAATTCTGTTTATATATTTTAAATTTCAAATGCGACTTCATCAGACATTACCATTATGAAGGCATTGAATCCAAAATTCAGTTGAAAATGTGAATTTCGTGTGACATGAAGATTTGAATCTGCCCAATGGTGCATATGCCTTCGGTTATGAACTCCATGACGAGTGAATTTTGACTCAACTGTCCATATGATTTTGGAGAAGACAGTCCGCTCCTTAGAGTTGAGTGACCACGAACTCTCAAATTTCTACTATATGGGTTATAATCGTAACCAAGCTTTATGCCTGCTGTCATTAAAAAAATTCGGGACACAGCAAGTGCGTTATTGTATCGAATTTTCATTCAATGCTTCAAATTTGCATAAATATACACCTAAGAAGGTGAGTTTTGGTATGTGGTAATGTATTTATAGGGGCAACATACCAACCAAATTTCATCAAAATAACTCTGTTACTTTTTGAGACACAAACTTTTTTTCGGAAATTTAATTTGTTTTTAGAAAAACTGGTTCGGTAGGTCTGGCTAACAAACTCATCCAAGCCAGTAATAAAGGAAATATTCTTGCGAAGTTTCATCAAAATCGGTTAATAACTTTTTGAGTTATCGTGTGGACATATATACAGTGTGTCGGGGTCTATATACTTTTCCATCACTTTAGAGACGACTGAAAGGAGATAAATATGCTTGTAGTTGCTAGGAAGCGCTTTGGACCCTTGGGGACGGGTTGTACTCGAGCAGTTTTCCAGTTACTAGGGAATATGCCTCTATTGTAAGATGTCTGAAACAGACGAGTCTGGACAGGAGAAAGTTCTGGTGCGCATTTTTTGAGAACAATTGCTGGGATCTCGTCAAGGCAAGAGGCTTTTCTGGTATTGAGTGAAGAGAGCATCTTTCGTACCTTTTTAGTTTTAAAAATGATATCCGCCATTTTATGCGCGACATTGGGGACTGGTGGTGGTTGAACATTTTAAGGTGAGTTGAGAGTAGAATTTCCGACAAACAACGAGGCAAAAAGTACAGCCTTGCCCAGGGCGGTAGAAACAATTTTATCCCCTTAAACAAGAGGTGGGAACGTTCTCTTGCAGAAATTATTCCCAATAGATTTAGCAAGAGTCCAGAAAGGTTTGCTGCCGTTTGAGATGGAGAGGATTTTGTTTTTGATGTGGTTATTAAACGAGTGTTTTCCTCAGAAAGAATGCGGACATAGCGGTTACTTGCGTCGTTAAATGATTGACGGTTTTCTTGACTGAGATTGTGTAGAAGTGTTTTGTGAGCTTTGACCTTTTCAAGTCTGGCCTTGTCAGAGTATTTAGAGAACCAGGGCTTTTGAGTGGTTGAGGAGGTTTTCTGTGTACGTGGAACAAATAATTTCATGCCAGCTTGGATGATTTTGGTGACGTTTTGTGAGATATCAGAGGGGTCAGGATGAGAGAAGCAGACAGACGCCCATGGAAATGAGGTAAAGTAGTCCCGCATTTCGTCCCAGTTCGCGGAGTTGTAGTGCCAGGCGATACATGGGTGTGATGACTGTGTGACTTCGAGTTGCATTGCGTAAGAAGCAGTGACCATGCTGTGGTCTGAGCGACCAAGGGGGGCGGTAACTGATGTCTTATAGCATTCAGGTTTTGTAGTAAGAAGGAGATCCAATGGATTTGAGCTGTGTGTTGGGATGTGAGGAAAGTAAGTAGGTTGCTGAACAATATTCGCTAAAGAATTGCTGACTGCGAAGGCCTCCGCTGCTCTCCCTTGTGGATCGGTTTTTGAAGATCCTAGCCATTCCGTATTATGGACATTAAAGTCACCAAGAATAGTTACCTCGGAGGAAGGATATTCAGAAATCAGATGGTCAGTTTTTTCAGAAAGGGAGTCGAAGAGCTGGACAAAGTTGTTGTCAGAAGGTGACCGGTAAACGCAACAGATGAATTTAGTTGCAGCCCTGAGAGAGAGAGAGAGAGAGAGAGAGAGAGAGAGAGAGAGAGTTTCTGCCAAAGTATGTCTTTTCTTCCAGCTTCCAAATTGGGGAGTCTGGTGCAGGGTAGATTGCTACGGACGTATGCGGACACACCTCCATGCAATCTAAAGGAGGTAAGGAGCTCATATCCCGGGAAATTAAGGTGATTAATGGCTGTTTTGGCACTGATTTGGGTTTCGGTGAGTTAGAGGAGTTGGGGCTTATTAGCCTGGAGGAAATGTTGGACGAAGTTTAGGTTAGAATTTTGGCCACGTATATTCGAGAAGGATATGTTAAATCTTGATGCCGGCGCCCCCTGCACACCCCTCTCCCGGAGATCCGAATGGAGGGGTATTTTATCTCCGGAATCTTTTGTACAAGGAGGAGCCATCATCATTTGTGTTTATAAGGGAAACCGACTCATACACCAGAACCGGATACGTCCGTTGGGACTTCACCAGCAAACTTGCTATAAGGGGTGGTACCTCATCGGGCGTGAAAAACATTCTTTACTATCACGTAAAGGAAAAGTCCACTACCACCTTATGACCAATCGTATCAAAAACCCTCGAAAAATTGGTATAAATCTTATCCACCTGAGGTTTTTGGTTAAAAAGATAGATCTCCAGAAGGTTCGTACAATAGAGCGCCTCGGTATGAAGCCAAGTTAATCAGGTGAGAAGAATAAATCAATCTGTATAACGACATCTCGGAAACCTTAGCAAAGTTGGGAAACACGGCTATGGGTCTATAATGTGTTATCTCTGATTTGCTATCATGCTTATGCACGGGTGTGATACTAGCGATCTTCCACACATCGGGAAAAATACATGACTTCGGCAATAAGTTAAAAAAAGTCTGGACGCAGCATGTGCATTATGGTAGTGAATTTCCGTAAATATATTTTTAATAGCAAATATGTCTTTTTTAATGAAAGCAGCCCAGAAATTTAGTTACCCATATAGGTATGACTTTTTCGTTTTGAAGAGTACAAAATTTTTCCGAAAAGGAAAACAAATGTTTCCGAAAAAATTGGTCCGATTTTCCTGGCCAACGAACCTCGTCAAACCTAACCTACCAAAATCTAATTATTCACAAATAGATTTATGAAGAAACTAAAAAAAGATTTCATGAAAATTTGCAAACAATTTTTTCAAAAAAATGCAAAAAATATGTATAATAACTTATTAAACATATCTCATTAATTACCAAAATTTCACAGAAAAATCTTACAAACAATAATTTCTACGGAAGCACAAAAAAATTTCTGCGTAAATTGACTGAAAATTTTTTACACAAAATTTTGCTAAAAGAATATATAAAATTCAAAGTATATACCTACGTAATCCGTAATTAAAATTGAAAATAAAACAATTTGTTTGCACGAAAATACATTAAAACCTTATTTTCGACGAATTTGGTTAAAAAAGATTTTATTAATTGAATAATTTTTCATACAAAAATTCGCAACAAAGGTTTCTTCAAAGAAAATACATTAAATTCATTTATAAGAAACTTCGCTATTAAAAGAACATTTTGTACAAGAGAAATCGCTAATAAAAATAAATTTAAAAATATTCTAAATCTGATCTAAATACGGAAGTAGATACTTTTTCTGTGGCTTCGCAGAGAAAATTCTGTTGCCTATCGAGGCTGTAAAAATTGAATCCGGTTGCATAGAAGAAAACAACGTCTTCTGAAGTCACAAATCTCTACGTCTATGTTAACTGTGGGATGGTTTTACCTACTAAGGGCAACAACAGCTGCCGTTAAACTTGAATTAAAAGTCTTGAAGTTTCTAATCTTTCATTAGTAGTTCATTCAACAAAAAGTCGCTAAAAATATTGAAATTAAACAATATGATCAGATAACGTTAAAATTTAATCAAAGACGAAAGAAAATAAAAAAAAGTTGAAAGAGAAATTCAGTCAACAGTGTGATTTAAATCCAGGCCCATTCGCTCTAACGCCTCGAGTACCGTAGGCTTGGCAAGGAAAGTGTAATCAAAGGTAGAAAACCCATAATGGTCTTATTTGTAATTTGTACGATCTATTTTAGAAGGATTTTTGCAACTATTTTAACAAATGAGAAGAGTGGAACATTCTAATATACACCTTATGCAAGGTTTACAATTCATAAACCGCATTTCTTCTAATTTAGATGTCTAAATTATGGTGTATGGTTTGGTTTTTACAATGCAAACCTGCTTACCCAATTTAGTTGCCACAGCTTTGTTATTCCCGAAGATAAAAACCTTCGGGTGAAAACCTCAAATTTTTCCGAAAAACACTGGTCCGATTTTCCTGGCTATCGAATTTATACCCGCCACTTGCAAGAGAAAGTTATTCACTAAATTTTGTCAAAATCGGCCCATTATTCAGTTATTGGTGTGATACATGCATATAAATTTTTAATTTATAATTTTTTATTTACTGGTAATATACAGTCTGGCTTTTAACAAACAACACAACAACAATATAACATAATTAATATTGACATATTTTTTCCACGATCAGCAAATAATAATACACCGACAAAGTCAGAGACTGTGTGTCGGTAAACTTCAACATACATTTTCCTACCTTGTAGATGATTGACCAGAAATGTGTCCCGAACTAAACTCACATAGTGAACAAAAGGATATTACCACCACATACACCCACACACAGAGAGCTACCTACACACATTCGCAATCCTATACATTCGCATACTCGCAACTCTCTCTCTCTCTCTCTTTTTTTTAAACACACACACATGCACACAAATTTTGCAAATCCTTCCATTACAATTTTCAAACCAAATTCGCGGCTTTTCAAATTCGACCGTCGACAATACCCAGTCTGAGTTTTTTACAACAAATAACAATATCAACATTGAAATCTAATTTTTTTCCACGGTTTTCCCTTTTTATACACACCATCAGTAAATAATAACAAACTGACAAAGTCAGAGACTGTGCGTCGGCAAAATTCAGTATAGATTTACATACCTTGTAGTTGATTGAACAGAAATGCGTCCCGAAAACCAAACTCTCATAGTAAACAAAAGGAAATTACCACCACATCCACCCACACAAAGAGGGCTACCTACACACATTCGCAACCCCATACACCTGCATACTCTCTCTCTCTTTCTCTCTCTCTCTCTCTCTTTCTCTTAAACGCACACATATCCTACAAATCCTCCCATTACAACTACTAAACCAAATCAGCTGTTTTTCAAATCGATAATACTTTGCACTAATTTTCGTGGTACTGTAAGGAGCCAAGTTTTTACCCTGCTTCTGAAAACGAACTCTTATCTTAATTTTTTTATTTCTACTGGCAGTATGTTATACAACCTTGGCATAATAAAGATATAATACCTCTGTCCAACCGTTTTATGCACTCTAGGAATCTTCATGTACTGTTCTCTTCGCCCTCCATACGTATGATCCACAATATCAAACTCACCCTTGTGCTTATAACAATGTGCCAAGGAAGAATATGAGTACAACTGTCTCATGTCTAACACAATGGCCTCTGCGAATAACAGATCACTGGGATACACCGAATGTTTACCATATATAATTTTCAAGAATAGTTTGTGGATAACTTCCAAATGTTTAATATGGCTTGCTAGCATTCCTCCCCACGCCACGATTCCATATCGAAGCAGACTTTCCACCAGAGCAGAAAATATTATTTTTAGGTACTGCGTGTTGAGTAATTTTTTAAGTTGCTTTACTTTACCAATGAGCCCCCTTAATTTGTTTATCAAATCTGCAGCATGAGAATCCCAGCGTAGGTGTCTGTCTACAGTAATGCCAAGATATTTAATGGCGTCGGCACTACAAACGATAAAGCTCTGGTAAACAACAAGAGAACCCATCTCTTCAGTTCTATAACTCGAGAACTGTATATATTTAGTTTTTGACAGTTGACAGCCATTTTTTTACCGTTGAAATATTCCCACACTCTCCTAATCCCAACCTCAGCCTCAATTTTCAGATCATCCCAGTTTTTTGCAGAAATCACTTATATATATATATATATATATATATATATATATATATATATATATATATATATATATATATATATATATATATATATATATATATATATATATATATATATATATATATATATATATATATATATATATATATATCTGTTGAATAAAATTGGTCCCAAAACCGAGCCCTGTGGAACACCACACCTAATAACCGTGCTTTCACTTAAGACGCCTCCAACATTTGTGCACTGTTTTCTATTATGCAAATAGCTTTTCATTATGGTCAAAGGAAGTCCCCTAAAACCCACCGATTCCAGCATTTGACAAAGAACCTCATGATCAATAGAATCAAATGCTATATATATATATATATATATATATATATATATATATATATATATATATATATATATATATATACATATATATATATATATATATATATATATATATATATATATATATATATATATATATATATATATATATAGAAACTGACCCCGGATATGTGTTCTAGTTAGTCTAGTTCGCGCTAGTTTCAAAATAATTTTTTTAATTTCGAAAGTCGAGCAAGAAATCTGATCATCACCAGGTGTAAACTTGTTTTTAAGTTGTTTAATTGGAAGACTGATATCCTGATCAGAAATTTTATCAATAATAGGGGAATAATTAGCACTAGCATTGCAGTTGTCATCAGACGGCGAAAAGCTTTGGGAGTACACACTCCTAAAATAACGCAAAAACCAATTTATCATCGAGATTGGGTCGTTGAGGACAGCACTCTCATAAATCGTAGAACCAGGAATCCTCGAGGTCTTCTGCTGTTCGTAAAATATTTTGGATTACTTAATATCGCGGTATTGATATTTAATATAATGGTCACAGGTACTCTTGATTGCTGACTTTACAACTGCTGTAAGTTAATAAACTTGGTGCTCTCCGATTATTACGAAGTGTTATCTGTTTACGTTTAACATTTTTGATAATATTGTTATCAAACATTCAATATATATGGTGCTTCCAAACTTTTCAAAAAATTTTTTACTACAAACAACAATGTAGTCATTCTAATAAAATTGTTTCTTTAATTTCAGCACGGTGGTCTTGGGTAGGACAGAACATCTATGTTTCAGGATCGTCTATCAAAAAAGCTAATGAAAATTGGAAAGATGCCGTCAATGCTTGGTATAATGAATACAAAGTATACAAGTTCTCCAAAGATTTCAGTGCGCAAGCAGGACATTACACACAGGTAAATTTGACTTCACATCAGTGTCTAAAGTCAATGTCATCTTGTCATCGAGACTATGATCCACTTTCTTCAACAGTTTGTGCAAGTTAACTTGAACAAGTTTTCTTGGAGATCCTCTGTAGGTCTGCTTTTTTCCCTCTTTTCCAAGTATGTGTTTAAATATTGTTATCAGATAGCAATAGCGCATCTCTCTCTCTCTCTATCTCTCTCTATTTATATTTATATTTATATATATATATATATATATATATATATATATATATATATATATATATATATATATATATATATATATATATATTCTCCTTTTATGCATTGTAAAAGTAAGTACACTTGAAGAACCCAAATCACTACAACATATCTTTTTTAAAGACCTTACGATCATTTCACTAACCACGTCAGGATTATCAGAGGATGAAAAAATTCTAAACTAAATTAACAACTACAAATGTATTTATATATGACACCTAGATAGACGAACTAAACCGAAGGTAACATTGTAGTCGGAGACCCATCGTTGGTCTATTGTGTCTATATTGAACGGACGAGGTTGACGAACTACTTTAACATCCTAGTTGGCAAATTTATGAGCTTTTATCTAATTTAAAGGATAATGAGCTTAAAATGAAAGGTGCCGCGTTATTTAAGGAAGCTCACGTTATTTCTTGATCTATAAATTCACTATGTGAATACTGTAGCCTGTGATGAGCACCGACAAGCACACCTGGCGATAAACCAATAACTGAAGCATATCCTTTGTTTATTAGGTAGGTTTTAAACTCATTTGACAACCACTTTGCAAGTTGATATGTCGGAGAATCTATAGTCTAAATATTAGGCCTCATTGATTTTTATCGGTTTATGAACTTTTGGGAGATAATTTTTTTGGGGACTTTAGGATTAGCAACTTGCAAACCTCTTCCTAAGTCCTTTGTTATGAGATGCGGACGCTTCCTTAAACTATTTTTACTGCGTTAATCATTTTTGGTAGCCGATTTTTATCTAATTTTCTATACGGCCCTGTCTCTATTGCATTACTCGCTCTTTATAATCACTTTTGTCCACTATCACAACTTTATTGCCTTTATCCGCATTTATATAAAAACAGTCATTTTCTCGCAATCGTTTAACTATTTTTATTTGATTGTAATTTTTTGTGGACATATTTTCTTTCAAATTTTTAGAGATTTTCTTTTTACATGCTTGCTGAATAAAGTTTTTGAAGATTCAGGTAATTTTTTAATTCCCATCTTTATATTAGCAATGGCATCTAACAGTTCTTCTTTTTGTGACTGCAACCCGAATATTAAAAAATATGTGCGGCAGTTATTGGCTTGTCTCCAGATGTGCTTGTCGGTGCTCATCACAGGCTCTAATATGTACATAGTGAATTTATAAATCAAGAAAGAACGTGGGCCTCCTTAAATTACCAACACCTTTCATTTTAAGCCCATTATCCTTTAAATTAGATAAAGGCTCATAAATTATTAAATTAATTAAATTAAATTAAATTAGAGTAGTTCGTCAACCTTGTCCGTTCAATATAGACACAATAGACAAACTATGGGTCTCCGACTACAATTTTACCTTCGGTTTAGTTTGTATATATAGGTATCATATAAATACATTTGTAGCTGTTAATTTAGTTTATAATTTTTCAGCCTCTGATGAAGCTAACGTGGTTAGTGAAACGATCGTAAGGTCTTTAAAAAAGATGTATTGTGGTGATTTGGGTTCTCCAAGTGTACTTAGCAGTGCTCATCACAGGTCTCGGTTTTCACATAGCGTTGTAAAAGCTTTTATTATTTTCATATTCTGTTTATCTAAAGAGTTATGTTATGAACTATTAAAGAGCTACTTATTGGATCTTAAGCAATGTATAAGAATTGGAATGCACATGTGTTTTTAAAAGAGTAGCTTGTGGTATTCCGCAGGGAGCAGTGGGTGGTGAACTGTTGTTCTTGATATAATGTAATGTAATGTAAAAATGTAATCTCGACGTAATGCCTTATGGCATCCAATGAAGCCATCATAACGGATGCTTGGGTTATGTCTTGTAGTATATCAGATCATGACATCATCTATGCGATTCTGAATGTCAAGATACCTAGGCTGGAGCCTATCTGCATTACGAGCAGAGATTTCAGAGCGTTTTATGTGGATGGGTTTGTGAAGGATTTGCGTGCATCAAATATAGAATGTATGTATTACATCACAGATATAGATGAAAAAGTCGTTATTTTAAATCATACGCTGTGCGATTTATACGACAAACATGCAACTATCAGAGCATACAGAGTAACCAAGCCTTACAGCCCTTGGATCTCAGATGACAACCGCCTACAGAGCAAAGGCAATGTTTAGAAAAAATCCGTGTCAAGCGACCTGCAACGATTATCAGGGATTGCGGAATGCGGCAACTGTAACAGTCAAGACGGAGAAGAAAGCCTACCTATCTGAAAAATTTAAATCTGGGGATATAAAGACTGTTTACAAAGAACTGGAACATCTAAATATAGGCACCAAGAGAAAGACAACATTACCTTAAGCTCTCAGGGATCCCCATAAAGTCGCTGATCACTTTATGAACAATAGCTTAAGTCAGGATCCTATAGGGAGCAGCATCAATGGGTCTGCATTTTTCGGGGCGATTAGTGGTGGGGAAGAATTTCAGTTTTGTTTGGTGGATGATCCGACGGTGCTCCGGCACATAAATGCGATCAAGACCAATGCAACAGGACGTGATGTATTGAGCATTACTATGAATAAGCTTTGTAGCAGGTATATAGTTGGCTTCATAACACACATAATCAACTCGTGTATTCTGGAAGGCTATTTTCCAAAAATCTGGAAATGTGCTATCGGGCTGCCGTTTCCGAAGGTGGCGGATCCTACGGAGCTGAATCAACTGCGGATAATCAGTATATTGCCCATAGTATCAAAGCTGCTGGAAAGGGTGCTGGACTCGCAGCTTAGGACTTACTTGAGTGACAAGAACATCTTATCTGACTTTCAGTCTGGGTTCCGGGCTAATCATAACTGTGCCACCGCACTGCTAAGGGTTACAGACGACATTTTGCGGGCGACGGACCAGGGTATGCTGCCACTACTGGTGCTGTTAGATTTTTCCAAGGCCTGCGACACCGTAAATCATAATATATTGCTGAAAATATTTACAGCTGTTGGGATGGGCTTGGAGGCTCTAGCTTTGATCAGAAATTACTTGAGGGAATGCTACCTTATTGTGAGAATTGGCAGCTGCGAGTCGGATGCTCGTCTCGTGAAGAGTGGTGTGCCGCAGGGATCGGTCCTTGGGTCCCTGCTTTTCGCTATTTACGTAAATCATTTCCCTAGGGTCATTCAGTATTCTAAAGTACAGATGTACGCTGACGACATTCAGATATACATTTCCTTCAAAGCCGCAGAGCTTTCGGATGCACTGGGAAACGTGAATTCCAATCTGGATTCATTGTACAAAGTGTCCAAAGATCAATGGCTGTGTCTAAATGCGAGGAAGTCGGCTGCTATTTTGTTTGGGAGTCAGATTCTTGTAGAGCGCTTAAAGTTAAATGTGAGGGTCATGATCAATAAGGAGCCTCTAGAACTTTTGGATGAGGTGCAAAACCTGGGTGTGATAGTGGATAACAAGTTTAGATATAAGCGGCATGTTAGTGCCTGCCTTCAGCGGGCCTACAACAACCTGCGTCTGCTGTACCCGCAAAGGACGTATCTTCCGACGGATGTTAAGCTAATGCTTGGGAGTACCTTAGTCCTCTCGCAGTTGGCCTATTGCTCGGAACTATATTCGCCATGCTTGGACGGTTGCAATTATAATCGGATACAGAGACTGCAAAATTCCTGTCTGAGGTTCGCGTATGGTATTCGAAAATTCGAACATATCTCGCATAAACTAAATGAATCTAAGTGGCTTAATATGCGTAATCTTTTCGCGCTGAGAGCAGCAACATTGTTCCATTCTATTATTGTGTCTAGAGTCCCAACATACTTGTATAGAAAGGTAACGCACAGAACTGATGTTCATAGCATTAACATACGGTCGAAGGGCTTAATTTTACCACCTAAGTACAGGCTAACATTGTTTAAACGGTCTTTTACCTATCAGATATACGCTATAGACAATGGTCTTAATGAGAGTGTTAAGAGCTGTTCTGTGCGTTCGTTCAAAAAGAAACTGTTGCTGATTATGCGTGGTGTTTCAGCAGGTTGCCGGGTTGGCTGTTGACTGCCAGTTTTGCATGTGGGCGTAAGTTGTAGAGCAGGGGATGATTTTACATCCGTCTGAACTTCGCCCAATAAACACAGTTTCTTTTTTTTTCTTTTAATTATGCACATGGAACTGTGTTTTTCTAAAGTATGTTGTATTGTTGTTGTTTTTTCCTTTTTAATTGTGCACTTGAGTATTGTATTACTTACTGTGTAAATAAAGGCTATTTTATTATTATTATTATATATTTAATACCCTTTACAAATTATCATCCGCCTAGTTTTTGTTTCCTTTGGTTCTCGGTTATTTCTCCCAAATAGAACTACAAACACCTGAGGGTTATCATTAATCAACATATGAGGTGGAATCGCCATATTGACTATTTGGTTGAGAGATTTGAAGGGCTTCCCCACAAAATTAATACTCGGTACACTAAAACAGCTTGGAATTTTATATTGTGCACTTGTTCAGACACATCTTTCCCACAGTTTGGCAGACTGGACTGGAGTCTTGAGTTGCCGGCTAAGAAATTTGAAAGCAATTACCAAGTGGATCTTAAAAATTATATTTGATCCGGACTTCTACTTACCCGACTGACCACTGAACTTAATAAAATTCCCTTTAAAAAAATGTATTGCTGACAGTACAGACGCAAAAATTAACTTAAAAGGGGAAGCAAACTTATAACATAATAACCAATATGGTTTATAATATTCCTTCTGTTCAGAAAACCGTGGATCAAAGATATGCTGGTTTCCTTGGTCCGAAGAAGTCCAGAGCAAATTTGCAGTCTGAATTATTTTAGTCAATATAGGAATAATATTATAAAATGGTTAAACACCATCCCCAGGTTGAAAGTACACAGATTTGTTGACCAGAAATAGTACTAAATAATAGACTTGGTCTTCTTTCTTGAGATAGACATTAGATCGTAACAACGTGTGGAAATATCGCATCGGCGACAAAAAATTTTAATTTATTTTTTCGCTTAAACGTCGTAAAAAGGGTCAAAACATATAGAAAACATCATTTGGGAACGCTTTTTTTGTGTCTGTCGGTCTGTCACTCTGTCTGTCGGTCTGTCGGTTTGTCAGTCTGTCGGTCTGTGTGTCTGTCTGTTTGTAGCCACGATAACTTTAGAACGAATTGAGATAGCGTCTTCAAATTTGGTATACAGTTAGCACTCGACAAACTAACGGTTCGGATTGTTTTTGGGTAAAATCGCTTTAGGTGGTAGGGGATGAATTAGAGGTGATTTGGTGAAAATTGACATTTTTTCGTCAAAACTCGAGTAATATAACGTTTTAGGTTTTTTTATTAGAAAACTTTTAATTTCATCAAACACATGGCATTCTGTGCTGAAATTAAATTAGGGCTTCAATGTGTGGGGCTGGAATATTGTTGACAAAAATTCGATTATTATTTTTTGGTTAAAACGGCGTAAAAAGTCTTTATTTATTTTTTTTGTCTGTCGGTCGGTTAGTGTGTCGGTCTATCTGCTAATACGCCTGTCTGTTAATAGGCGCAATAACTTTATAACGAATTAAGATATCTTCTTCAAATTTGGTATCCAGTTAGCACCCGACAAAGAAACGCTTCGAATTGTTTTTTGGTAAGATCGCTTTAGAAAACAGGGGATAAATACGGGGTGATTTGGTGAAAATTGATATTTTTTCAATAAAACTCGAGTAATATAAGAGCTCAAAAGTTTATGGGTATAGGAATACAAATATTTTCCTTGTGGTCAAGTTATGGGCCATAAATTCATTCCACGAGAATGTCTTTCTGAAGCGAATCAATTATCGCAGGTATGCGGAAGTTATGACACAATTTGCAGCGCTATTTTTTTTAAATAATTTCTATACTGTTTTGATTTTTTGTATTGTGCAAACGTATGATCTGCGTTATTTCGAATGTAATATAGAGTGGTAGTTTCCTTCCTGTGGACATCGGATTGAAGAAAGTCATTACTTTTAATAACTAGTACATCTAGAAAAGTAAGTTTACTCGTAACTGATAAGTACACTTGGAGAACCCAAATCACCACAACACATTTTAAAAGACCTGACGATAGTTTCACTAACCAAGTTAGCGTCATCAGAGGATGAAACATTCTAAATACTTAAAAAACTAACATCAACTTTTATACCGGATCACAGGTAAAGAGATCGAACCGAGATGGGACACTAGTCGTAGGCAAATTCCACAGTGTATTTTATTTTTATCGCTGGAAAAGGTCTTCGCGCTATCCCTACTGCTTTATCTAAAAAGTGTCCTTTAAACAAAAGTAGATATACCAAAGAATTAAATTATATAAAGAACGTGGCCGAATATAACGGATACACTGCTTGCCTAGTAAAAAAAGTAATCAACAAACAGAAAACAAAGAAAATGTTGACGGAATCAACGACTGTCGGAAGAGAAAAATCTGAAAAAACTTTGTTTGCTTACCATTTGAACTTAGAATCACGAGGGGTCTAGACAGCATTTTTTAAAAAGTCAACTTACAGCTAACATTTTCAACAAAAAATACCTTAAAAACTTGCTAGGTAACCCAAAAGACAAGGATAGCGCGGACAAAATGTCGGGAATTTATGAAATAAGTTGTAAAGATTGTAATCTTAAATACGTCGGACAAACAAAAAGATCGATTGGAATTAGATTCAAAGAACATATATCTCAATTACGTTACGGTACTATAGATAAGTCTTCTGTCGCCCGACATATTTGGGATAATAATCATCACGTTGATAAAGACAATCTGAAATTAATAAAAAAAATTTAGAAAACCAGGACAGCTAAATGGGTTCGAAAGCGTATATATTGCGAAATATAGTTACAACAAAAAATGTATGAACACTTCACCAGCGCCAATTATGAGTCACCTGATCGATTGATTTGTTAAATAAAATTCCCACGTTTTCGGCACGTTTCTACCGATAACATAAGTATACAGTTATTACCGCCAAAGGAATCGTTGTTAATTTAGCTGTCGTTGAACCTTCTCAAAACTATTACAGATGGACACTTTTTAGATAAAGCAGTAGGGATAGCGCGAAGACCTCGTCCGGCGATAAAAATACAATACACTGTGGAATTTGCCTACGATTAGTTTCCCATCTCAGTTCGGTCTCTTTACCTAAGATCCGGTATATAAGTTGATGTTAGTTTTTTTTAAGTATTTAGAATGTTTCATCCTCTGATGACGCTAACTTGGGTAGTGAAGCGATCGTCAGGTCTTTTAAAATGTGTTGTGGTGATTTGGGTTCTCCAAGTGTACTTATCAGTGCTCATCACAGGTTCCAATCTTCACTTACTTACTGGTAACTTTTAATTCGTGGGTAAATTTTATTCAATCAAATTGACAGTTTAGTTTTTTTATAAAATCAGCTACTTTACATATATTTGTGTTAAACACGCCACAAATATCGTCCACATAACAGAAACATACTCTAGAAAAATACTCAGTTTCATTTTCTAAGTCCATCTCAAATCTACTCATGAAAAGGTCTATAATGAATTGAGAGAGTGGCCATCGCCGTACCTTCAGTTTGTTCAAAAAACTAATTGTTAAATTGAAAACTATTTTGTTAAAGTGAAATATTCTTTGAAAACCTCTTCACTTATGTTGTTCAATGTCAACAACTGTTATAATTACGTTAGCGTTTGTTTGTGGGCACGCTAGGAAATAAAGATGTTACATCAAATGATACCAAAACCTCGCCTTCAACCAATTTAACATCTCTAACTTTATTAATGAATTCAAGTGAATTTGACCCTGAATAACTTTTTTGTTTAACAGGTAAGCTTTTAAACTCATTTGACAGCCACTTCGCTAAATTATATGGCAGAGAATCTATAGCCGAAATAACAGGTCTCACTGATTTTTCCGGTTTATTAGTGAATTTTCTTTAAAAAAAATTCACTAACGAGGAGATCTCGACTTCTGAATTTTGAAAAAATTCCTTCAAATTAGTACTAATTAGGCCCCTGAGAACACATATCCGGGGTCGGTTTCAATTTTTATATGTTTGTATATATATATATATATATATATATATATATATATATATATATATATATATATATATATATATATATATATATATATATATATGTATCACACCGATAACTCAAAAAATAATGGGCCGATTTAGATCAAATTTGGTGAGTACCTTCCTTTTGTAAGTGGCTTGGATAAGTTCGTTAACCAGGAAAATCTGTTCAGTTGAAATAGATTAAACAATGTTTTGTTTTAATTACACAGACGGATTCCCCTATCAATGTCAGTTCTGAGCCAGCCATAAATGTATGGAATTTAGACCACGAAATTATAAGGCATGTTTGTAAGAAAATAAATTCGGGACCCAGCAAGTGCGTTATGGTAGCGAGTTTTTATTGAATGCCTCAAATTTGAATAGCTCAATTTGCTATTAACCTATAAGGTTTGTTGGCCAGGAAACTAGTTTTTTCGGGAACATTTTAAGTTTATTTTCGAAATTTTTGTTTGACATTTTCAAACAATAAAGTTATTTTGATGAAACATGGAACATTATTTTTACTAGATATGTTATACTGGTAACCAAATTTGATGTCTGTTTTCTTTATATAAAAAAACACATATTTGCTATTTAAAACATTTTTATGAAAATTCACTATCATAACGCACTTGCTGCGTCCAGGCTTTTTTAATTGCACTTTTGCATTTTCCATCGAAATATAATACATCTTTGTAAGAAAATAAATTCGAGACGCATCAAGTGCGTTATGGTAGCGAATTCTCATTAAATGCTTCAAATTTGAATCAGTCTGCTATTAACCTATAAGGTTGACCAGAAAACCAGTTTTTTCGGGAACAATTTAAGTTTACTTTCGGAAATTTTTGTACCTTTTTAAACAATAAAGTTATTTTGATGAAACATGGCCCATTGTTTCTAATATATAGATTATAATGGTAACCAAATTTGATGCCTGCTTTCTTAAAATAACATATTTGCTTTTAAAACATTTTTATGAAAATTCACTACCATAACGCACTTGCTGCGTCCAGACCTTTTAATTTTTGGGAGACAATATTTTTTGGGGTTGCTAATCCCAAATTCGCCTGTGATGAATGCAAAGTTACAAGAAGAAAGAGTGACGGGGGGTGCATAATCTTAATAAAAAATTAATCATTGATAAATTTAAATCTGGTTTAAGAATGTAACGCTAGATCTCAATTTTTTTAAGATAACCAAAAATAGTTAGGCTGTCCTAAAAGCACAAAAAATAATGTATTTAAGGTAAAAAAGATGTGATTAAAGTTATACTTTTTTCTTACAATACTTTTGTTTTTCTCGTTTAAAAGAAAAATTGCGTTAAGTTGTCAACCCTGGTTTATAGGAAAAAATTGACCCGTCTCTACATGTGACATTATAATTTTATAAGGGTGAAATGTGTAGAGGCTTGGGTACATATTTCACATGAAATGTTTTTGATGGGGTCTTAGTTTTCCTAATTGATTACAGTTACCATCATTTATTTATATTTCCCTGTGATACATTTATATTTTTTTTCAGCTTGTATGGGCTGACACCAAGTATGTAGGTTGTGGATACGCATACTGCCCAGACAAGCAACCATTCCAACATTACTATGTGTGCAACTATGGACCTGGGTAAGACATAATTTCTAGCATCCATGAAACATTAAAATAACGTTTTTTTATATTGTTTCAGTGGAAATATCGTAGGCCAATATCCATACAAAACTGGATGAGGCTCATTAATAAGATATATATTTATATGGGTTTATAATACAAATTATAATAAATTTATTATGTGGACATTTTGTGTTTTATTTTAAAATGGCTTTAATGTTACACATACATACAGGGTTTTCTTAACAATCTGCCCTGGTGTCAACTGGATGGAGCTCTGGTACATTACACCCAAGTATCCAGGGAACTCACCTTAGGGTTCGAAAATAGGTGAATAAGGCGGTTGCGGCCAACGAACTGGCCTGCAATATCTCCCGATTTGACACTTTTAGACGACTTTATGGAAATACAACAAACATCAGGTCTACGATATACCGGTGAACACAAGGAATGACTCAGACGTAAGCCTGCGAGCAGCATTCGTTAGGCTCTCTCTCCAGCAAGTTCGAACAGCAACACCGGAGTGTCTCTTCATGCTTACCAAAGGGCTTAAATACGAATGGCCATCATTTCAAACATTTATAATAATGTTTTTCTAGTTTTTTATATTCATTTTTTTTTGTCATCTGAGGTAAATGTGGATGGCTGTCCTTTACCATTTTACAAGTTTCACTAAGAACTTTGTCACACTTTCCATATTAAAAAAAATTCTTAATTTGTATGTTCACCATTTTCGTTATTCTTATTCATTTTAATTAACTTTGGTATGCACTTTGAAATAACAAAAGAAACTTCATAAAGGCACTGTGTGGATAAACAAGCTTCAAAACGTAGATTATTTTCAAAAAATATTTTAGCATTATCGATATAACGGGTAAAATATTGCAATTTTCCGTTGTTAGTGAATTTTCGTAGAAAAATTTCACTAATGAGCAAATCGTGACTTTTGAATTTTGAAGAAATTTCTTCAAATGAGCGTGAACTAGGCGATATATATATATATATATATATATATATATATATATATATATATATATATATATATATATATATATATATATATATATATATATATATATATATCGCCTAGTTCACGCTCATTTGAATTATTAATCTTTGATCAAGTACATACATACTATAGGCACGTCAAAAAATTAGAAAAACATAAAATGTCCGTCTTAAATAATTACAAAAACAGAAGTCAAAAAATAACAACACCACTTTACATACAGAACCAACTACAAACATATACAATCAGTTTACATTAAACCTAAATTTACAGTTACAACGGTGCTATTTTTTGCATCATTATTTTTGTTGTAGTCCTAAAATCAGGCGGATTACTCGTTTTTGGGATACGAAAACCCTGTGTATATCATTTGCATGACCCCACACTATTATGTTGTATGCCAGCACACTATACACTGAAGCAAAATACACATTAATTAGAGAAATTGCATTTAAGGTGTTCTTCATCTTCATGATGCAAAAATAGGCCTTACCCAATTTGTTTGATATACCTTCTATCTGGGTCTCCCATGAGAGCCTATTATCTAAAATGCAACCTAAAAAGTTGGTGGGGGTACTTAAGGCAATATAGTTATCATTAAAATGAAAATTAATATCAATAGAAGGCTCTCGACTTATTCCCATAAACTCTACACAAACTGTCTACAATCAGGTGATTGCTGCAGCACCACTGACCGAAGTGCGACAAAATACTATTCACCTTACGCATAGCATCGGACACTACCGGATCCGAAACTACGATGGCTATGTCATCCGCGTACATAAACAACCTCCCACCTGTCAGATGGTTGAAAAGATCATCTACGTACAACATAAACATAAGCGGTCCCAGGTCGCTTCCCTGCGGAGCGCCCAGCTTTACTTCATATTCATCAGATCTAACACCGTCCACTGAGACTACTAATCGCCTGTCTCTTACAAACGACACAAGCCAATCACACTAACAGGTCCCCTAAGTCAGACCGCATTTAATTTTCTTTCGAGGAAGGTACAATTAATGGTATCAAAAGCGCGAGACATGTCAAAAAATATGCCCACGGTGTGATGCTTTCTATCAACACAATCCGCAATATGCTGCACCATGTCCGCGCAGGCCAGTTCGGTGGAATATCCCTCGAGAGAACCATACTGACTATATATATATATATATATATATATATATATATATATATATATATATATATATATATATATATATATATATATATATATATATATATATGATGTATGTATTATGATGATGCTTTGTAAATAAAACGAGTTTTATTATTTACTTTTGTTATTGGTCTTACTAGATATGTTATTAATTTTCACGCCTCATACATATTTAGAATGGCCCTGCTATCGACTCCATACAACGTAGGTTATGTAGTAAGTTCTTTCCCTTTTTTTTTTATTTAGATTTAATGAATTTTTTTAATTTCTCTCTTTTACTTGCCAAGTTTTAAACCAGATGTATTTATTATTTCCTCAGATAATAATAATACTGCTTTGAATTTTATGTATACTTGATTTTATTTTTATATTTATAATAATTTTTATACTCATAAACAATCTAACACCGTCCACTGAGACTACTAATCGCCTGTCTCTTACAAACGACACAAGCCAATCACACTAACAGGTCCCCTAAGTCAGACCGCATTTAATTTTCTTTCGAGGAAGGTACAATTAATGGTATCAAAAGCGCGAGACATGTCAAAAAATATGCCCACGGTGTGATGCTTTCTATCAACACAATCCGCAATATGCTGCACCATGTCCGCGCAGGCCAGTTCGGTGGAATATCCCTCGAGAGAACCATACTGACTATAATATATATATATATATATATATATATATATATATATATATATATATATATATATATATATATATATATGATGTATGTATTATGATGATGCTTTGTAAATAAAACGAGTTTTATTATTTACTTTTGTTATTGGTCTTACTAGATATGTTATTAATTTTCACGCCTCATACATATTTAGAATGGCCCTGCTATTGACTCCATACAACGTAGGTTATGTAGTAAGTTCTTTCCCCTTTTTTTTTTATTTAGATTTAATGAATTTTTTTAATTTCTCTCTTTTACTTGCCAAGTTTTAAACCAGATGTATTTATTATTTCCTCAGATAATAATAATACTGCTTTGAATTTTATGTATACTTGATTTTATTTTTATATTTATAATAATTTTTATACTCATAAACAAAATAGCACCACTACTTAATAAACAAAATTCCTAAATTGTTATTTGAGCTCTTTTGTATTAATGTTTTATCTAGATCAAAAAATTTGTTTGCGCTTTTTGAAAAATTGTGATCATAAAACATATAACGAAATTCTTATTTAATATTACCCCCTGGACGCAAAAGTGTGTCCCTGTCTATCCCATATACATGATTTGGAAAAAAAAATAACTAAATAATATATATATATATATATATATATATATATATATATATATATATATATATATATATATATATATATATATATATATATATATATATATATATAAAAGAAACAAAAAAAGAAAGGAAAAAAGAAAGAAAAATTAAAAAAAATTAAAAAAAAGTAAGAAAAAAAAACAAGCAACAAAAAAAGAATAATTTAAAAAAAAAGAAACAAAATATTAAAGAAAAGAAAAAAAAAGAAAGAAGAGGGAAAAAGAAAAAGAAAAAAGAAAGCAAAAATTATTATATGTTTAAATAAGTTTAGATATTGTATATTTGTATATAGGAAACATAATTCTGTCTTCTAGATTATTAAGGTATTTGTATATATTTATGTATATAAAATAGCAAGGTCATAAATACCTCCACGAGCACCACCACCACCATTTAATATTACAAAAGAATAAATATTTATATATGATAATTACATAAATTTTCACTTATACAATCATTTTTTAATTTAAAAAGTTCCATTCACATCTAATAAAAAAAACCTTTTTTATAGTAAAGAAGTTGTATACCTTCCACTTATTTACTTGTTCTGCTGTTGGGTGGAATCGGGCCCGCTGGAATCTTGAACAAAGGAGTATCTGACTCCTTTCCTTAACGACTGCGGCTTGCTTCGTTCAAATTCATCGTTGCTATGATAGCCATCTTGTAGAATTTTTACTTTGAAATGACGCCTCTTCGGGGTCAATTATATTTTGATATTTCCATATATCATGAAGCACTTATTTTAAGCTTACTGCTTATTCACTAGACATTTTATTGATTACTTGATAATTACAAACACTTTTTAGACTTTATTTTACTGATTTTACTCATTATTTTCACTATTTATTGTTAGCAAAACTCAATGGCATCTCCTTGATATGATGAACCAAACTTAAGAGAGCCTGGAATCAATTATTTTTCACTTCTTTCTAAAATATTGAATCCAAAGCATTTTAATTATTTTACAAGTGTCAAATTGTTTCCATATTTCTGATCATAGAAATATTTTTTGCCTATGTACACAAAACAGAGAAATGCATTTCTCATTTATGGATTTCTGTGGCGTCAACGTTAAATTCACATAACCCCACTTTAAACTTTAAATATTTTGGGAATAAATATTTAACAAGTTTTAAATACTTAAATTAGAGCCTCGGTGGTTCAAAGGCAAGAACGTGTGCCTCTAAACCGAAGCGTACTGGGTTCGATCCCAGGGAACTCCTTTCACTTTTTCAGTACATACTGTACAATAAACATCAATCGAGGTTCTGGCATTGTATTTGAGCAAGTTGAATGTCTGCACTTCCGCCCTTTGAAGGGGGCGTAAAGCCGTCGGTCCCGTGTCCATGCGATGTTGGGCACGTTAAATATCTCTACCCTGCTTACAGAAAAGCAGGGGTTCGGCAAAATTTTCAGGATGGTGAGGTGAAACTGCTACCTAGCGTTGGTGATTGGTCATAGTCGCGGAAATAGGCCGACGTTGAAGAAACAGAACACACACACAAATACTTAAATTACATAAAAAATTATTTATTAAAATCTTAAATAGTGGCATCAGAACTATTTCAAACATCTTAAGGTTAGTAAAAACATAATATTTTATATATATAATAAAAAACTATTTTCATCTATAACAAACATTGATCAACTCTTTATCAAACAAATTATACGTATCTAATTTAACTTTTATGCTTTATGCAGTTCCATATCACTGTCTATTTGTTTAACAATTTATATTCATCTCAAGCCATATTACATTTCTTCTTAAATGTCTTACCATGTGGATTGAAAAACTACATAAGCTGATCATATAACGTTAAAATTAAATCAAAGACGAAAAAAAAGGAAAAAAAGTTGAAAAAGAAATCTAGTCAACAATGAGATTTGAATCCAGGTCCCTTCACTCATGAGTCAGCCGTCTAACTCCTCGACTACCGTAGGCTTGGCAAGGAAACTGTAACAAAAGGTAGGTAACCCATAATGGTTTTCAGTTATTTATTTGTAATATGTAATGTCTATTTTAGACGCATTTTTTGCAACTCTTTAAACGACAGCAATAGTTATACTAATTTTCGCGTTTCAAATCTTCAGCTTAACATTTACGGGAGAAAAATTATAAAATTTTCACAGTAATTTCTCTCGTAATTCTTGAACTTTTTGCACCATAAAAAATAAACGTTGTCTGTAATATTAAATAGATTTTGTTAAGAACATACAGTATGTTGGTACTGCGTCTGTTCTGACATTTAGTGGCCTAAAATTTTGCTTATTTAAATGCCTATAACTTTTTTTTCCTTCAACTTACAGATCTAAATTTTGGTGCGTGATTTGGTTTTTACAATCTACACCTGCTTATCAAATTTAGTGGCCACAGCTTTGTTATTTCTGGAGGACAAAGTAATCTAAGCCACCTACAAAAAAAAGTTACTCACCAAATTTTATTTAAACAGGCACAATATTTTTCGAGTTATCGGTGCTATATATATATATATATATATATATATATATATATATATATATATATATATATATATATATATATATATATATATATATAAACGTATAAAAATTGAAAGACCCCGGATATGTGTCCATGTGTCCTAGTGGGCCTAGTTTGCGCTCATTTAAAGAAATGTTTTCACAATTCAAATCTCTTCTTTACTGAATTTTTTTAAGAAAATTCACTAAAATGCACAACCATTTACGTAATTTGTTTTATCTTTATTATTTATTGTTACGTTACACACGATTAGCTATTAAGTTTTATAGACAAAATGTATGTTTTCTTGCGTTATTTTTCGGACGGTTCTTATCTGAGCGTGATGAAGTAGTAAACCTTTATTATTTTTAGGGTGTATAAATAAATACACATTCTTTATGACAGTATTGACCAGTACGCTACATTTCTACAATGATGAATCTCACTTGTGCAGTCTTCCTGGTTCTTTTTATTTCTGAAAATGTGCTGGGTAAGCAATTTATACAACTTTCGTTGACTTATAAACATAAAATTATATTAAAAGTTAAAATGTTTTCCACGTAATGGTTTCGCGATTTTCTGCTTATTTGCAACCTAACTTGAAAAATATTTAAAAACAAAATTAAAGCTTATTGTATAAAAAGTCTGGACGCGGAAAGTGCGTTATGGTAGTGAATTTTTCTAAAAATATTTTTAATGGCAAATGTGTTTCTTTGATGAAAGCAGGCATCACACTTGGTTGCCTATATAGTAGAAACAATGTACCATAGTTCATAGAATAACTTTATTGTTTGAAAATATATAAACACTTTTCAAAAGCCTTGATGCAGCTAGTGTGTTATGGAAGTGAATTTCCATAAAAATGTTTTTAATAGCAAATGCAAGCAGGCATCAATCTGATTACCGGTATAGCCTATGTAGTAGAAACAATGTACTATATTTTATGAAAATTACTTATGGTTTGAAAATATACAAAAATTTACCGAAAATAAACTTAAATGTTGGTTTACTATTCAACAAAGCTTACGTTAATAGCAAATTGAGTTATTGAATTTTGAAGGATTTAATGAAAATTCGGTAAATTTGCAGATTAGCTCCCGAACGCTTTTCAAAAAAATTGTTTTCAGGAACATCACTAGAACCCCACCTGGATGCACAAACCACAAGAAAAAATTCTTGTTCACACCCCCCAAGGAAGTTACAGTGCTAGGGGTGCTGGGAGGGGTAGGTTAAAAGGGAAATATGAGCAGAAAATGCGAAGAAAACTGCTTGAAAGCTGTCTATTTGATGCCATATCCCCATTACACCCTGAACCCTGCCTACCCGGACAGCACTCCTATTTGCCTCCGGTCACGTAGCTTGGGTGTGGGGGTGTTGGTCGGTGCTGTTTCGTCGTGGGGATTTTCCTTTCCCCTCGCGTGCATACAACCACCCTCGCTGCATAAACCACAAGAAAAATGTCTTGTTCTTACCCGCCAAGGAAGTTACGGCACCTGAAGAGATAGGGGTGCTGTGCGGGGTAGGCAGGGTTTAAGGGGGATATGGCTTCAAGATGCAAAAAAGACAGCTTTCAAGCCCGTTTTATTCGAATTTTCTGCTCATATTTCCTTTTTACTACCTACCCCGCCCAGCACCCCTACTCACTCCTGGTTCCGTAACTTCCTTGGGGGGTGTGAATAAGAAATTTTTCTTGGGGTTTGTGGATACAGGTGGGCCTAGGCAGGTTTCTAAAAACAGTTTTTTGAAAAGCGTTTAGGAACTAAACTGCAAATTTACAGAAAATTCGCTACCAAAACGCAGTTACTGCGTCCAGACTTTTTTCTTTCAAACGCATCATATTTTGATAAAAAAAGCAAAATGCATTAACGAATTTGTTCTACGAAATAGCTAAAAAAATTATAGACCATTAAACCATAAACTTCACTAAATCCACAGCGAAAGCATCAACTTAACTAAACCGACAGCCAAAGCATCAGAGAAAGCGTCTATTTGAAATGAATTTTCTGTAAATATTTCAGTAAAATGAAGGGCAATGACGGTTGAATCTGCAACTTAAGGGTATGCAGAACACTTTTCTTGCAACATTTTCTTTTCACAATCCGTATTTGTTTCACGTTCTTTGCCTAAGCATTGCCAATTTTGACGTTTAAAATTGCAAGTTTGACATTTTGAGGAAAACTCCAAAATTTGTTTCTTTAACTGCCCATAACTTCTTTGTCTAGTTTCGAAAATATTTTTTTGCATTTTCCTATTTTCTAAACTTATAGATTAGGTATATAATTCGAATTTTATGTATTTTTAGACAAGCATGTCCCCCTGAATATTAAAAGTGACGTGTTTCAGCGGGTTTTTTTTAATTTCCATGGACGCAAAACGGTCTGTGGTAAATATTAGAGAGACTTTTTTATTGTGATTAAAGATTAAACATCGTTACAGAATGTCTGTCTAGTTCAGTTTAAAATCAGTGCTCCTAAACCCTGCAAATTAACCTCCGCTCTTCAACAGTTAGTTTTATTTAACCAAAGTTATATTTTGTATGCATAGGTTTTCAGTCTACAGATCCAAGTGAGGTAACCAGCTTACATAATGAAGTACGTGAAAAAATTAGACAGGGTCAGGTCCCCGGCCAACCCAGAGGAATTAATGTTGAAAACTTGGTGAGTATTTAATCAAATCAAATTAAATAATACCGTATGCTCCTTGAAAATCGTGTATCCTTCCTCACCAGCACGATGGTGTACTTTGTACCCTTCCTTCATATGATGTTAGGGACATGTTTTAAATCAGATCAGCCTAGAAACAAACAATTAACTCGTATATGGAAATTGCTTTTAATGGTTAACAATAATTTACAAAAGTATCAGCGTGGGTGTCAAAACCATATCGTACCCTATAGGGGTTGTTATATACAAGCTGTCCACGTTTTGGTTACACACTGTTATCACTCACATAAATAATTCCGAGTAATCAATCAAACGACATTCTGTGCATACGATTATATATACAGTGTGGCAAAAGTATGGACTACCCTTAATATTTACGTTTTTTAAACGCCCGAACACGTCAAGTTACTTTTTAGTTGTCCTACTTTTTCCATCTAATTCATTTAAGTACACTTGGAGAACTCAAATCACCACAACACCTTTTTTTTAAACCTGACGATCGTTTCACTAACCAAGTTAGCGTCATCAGAGGATGAATACTTCTAAACATCTTACATTTATAACTGTGTTTGTAGTCTTGTGTAGGTAGTCGGTCTATAACGATTTTTTTATTTCAACAACACACCACGAGGACTTACAGCCTAAATACTATCTTACCGTGGGTGTCGACAAGGAGGAAAGAGGCAACTTGCTAATTCTAGACTTGAAGGTTCGGAGGAGAAGGAAAAACATGTACCGGCAAGGAATTCCACAACTTGGAAGTCCTCGGGACAAAAGAGCGGACATAACAAGATATTCTATGTCTGGTGACCTATACAGTAAAAGGGTGCATTCGCTCTGTTTACTTGATAGATCTGTTGGGGGTAGCAGGTGGAGGAATTATGGAAGAAAGCTCCTCCGAGCAGTGCCCGTGCAGATATCTATAAAAGAGAGAGAGAGAGAGAGAGAGATCACCAACGGCACGTCGGTGGGCAAGGGATGGCAGCCTTTGGGTGAGAATAGGGTGACCGATGAGACGTTTAGCTCTCTTATGAATGGCGTCCAGGATAGCGAGTGTAGAAGCGGCAGCAGCACCACAGATGTGGGAGCAGTATTCGAGGTTTGGTCTTATTTGTGAAGTATATAAGGTATAGAGATTAGGTGGTGAAAAGTATGTGCGAGCCTGGAGGAGTAAACCTAATTTCTTAGCAGCCGCTTCTGCAATTGATGTGACATGTTGGTGCAATTGAAATTTCGATTCACAGAAATGGACTCATTACTTTGAATAACTTGGTTGTTCATTGCGATGGGTCTAGGGCTGGTGTATCTCTTATGAGATAGGAAGCAAGACTGAGATTTGGGGGTGTTGAATTGTACAAGATTTCTAATTCCCCAGTCTAATATTTTTTGGAGATCCACGGAGACAGAACCCTCCATGAGTCTGCGATCTCAATCTAATTGGGCTTAAGAGACAGGCTTGGAATATTGTATATTTGGGTGGAGGGTGCTGTCGTCCGCGTAACTGTGAACTGGGTTGGATGTGCTAGAGAGGAGGTTATTGATGTGGAGAAGAAACAAAATAGGGGCTAAATCTGAACCTTGAGGAACTCCTGGATTAATTGGATACAGTTTAGAGGAATGGCCATCCACGACAACAGAAATGCTCCGGTTGAAGAGGAATTTGCTGTCCAGGCACAGAGTTTTGGTGGTAGGCCATAGGCCGGAAGTTTATTAAGCAGCGCTGCGCGCCAGACCAGGTCGAATGCTTTGAATATGTCTAGAGCGACAATCTGGAATTCACCATGTAGTTTCATAGACTTGTTCCAAGAATGGGTGACAAAGGAAAGGAGGTCGGCTGTTGATCTGCGCTGTCGGAATCCATACTGCCTATCGTGGATTAGACTGTATTTTTCAAGTAATTTTAGTAATTCGGTGTTTATACACTTTTCCATCATTTTAGAGATGACTGAAAGGAGAGAAATAGGCCTGTATTTGCTAGGAAGCGCTTTAGATCCTTTTTTGGGGACGGGTTGTACTCGAGCAGTTTTCCAGTTACTAGGGAATATGCCTCTATTGTAAGATGTCTGAAGCAGACGAGTCAGGACAGGAGCAAGTTCTGGTGCGCATTTTTTTGAAAACAATTGCTGAGATCTCGTCAAGGCCAGAGGCTTTCCTAATATTAAAAGAAGAGAATATATTTCGTACCTTTTTAGTTTTGAAAATGATATCCGTCATTTTATGCGCGACATTGGGGACTGTTGGTGGTTGAACATTTGGAGGTTGGTTGAGAGTAAAATCCCCGGCGAACAACGAGGCAAAAAGTTCAGCCTTGCCCAGCGCGGTAGAAACAATTTCATCCCCTGAAACAAGAGGTGGGAACGTGCTCTTGCAGAAATTATTCCCAATAGATTTAGCAAGAGTCCAGAAGAGTTTGTTGCCGTTGGAACTTGAGAGGACTTTCTTTTTGATGTGGTTATTAAGAGAGTTTTTTGCCCCAGAAAGAATGAGGACATGGCGGTTTCTTACGTGGTTAAATGTTGCACGGTTTTCTTGACTGGGATTGTGTATAAGCATTTTGTGAGCTTTGACCTTTTCAAGTCTGGCCTTGTCACAGAATTTAGAGAACCAAGGCTTTTGAGTGGCTGAGAAGTTTTCTGTGTACGTGGAATAAATAATTCCATGCCAGCTTGGATAATTCCGGTGACGTTTTGTGAGATATAAGAGGGGTCACAATGAGAGAAGCAGACAGACGCCTATGTAAATGAGGAAAGTAATCCCGCATTTCGTCCCAGTTCGCAGAGTTGTAGAGCCAAACGATACATGGGTGTGATGACTGTGTGACCTCGGGTTGTATTGCGCAGGAAGCAGTGACCATGCCGTGGTCTGAGCGACCAAGGGGGGCGGTGACTGATATCTTATAGCATTCAGTTCTTGTAGTAAGAAGGAGATCCAAGGGATTTGAGATGTGTGTTGAGATGTAAGGAAAGTATGTAGGTTGCTGAACCATATTGGCTAAAGAATTGGTGACTGCAAAGGCCTTCGCTGCTCACCCTTGTGGATCGGTTTCTGAAGATCCTAGTCATTCCTTATTATTGACATTGAAGTCACCAAGAATAGTTACCTCGGAGGAAGGATATTCAGAAATCAGATGGTCTTTTTTTTCAGAAAGGTAGTCGAAGAGCTGGACCAAGTTGTTGTCAGAAGGTGACCTGTAAATACAACAGATGAATTTAGTTGCAGCTCTGAGAGAGAGTTTCATCCAAAGTATGTCTTTTCTTCCAGCTTCCAAATTGGGGAGTCTGGTGCAGGGTAGATTGCTACGGACGTATGCGCACACGCCTCCATGCACGCTAAAGGAAGTAAGGAGTTCATACCCCGGGAAATTAAGGTGATTAGTGACTTATTTGCACTGATTGGGGTTTCGGTGAGGAATAGGAGTTGGGGCCTATAAGCCTGGAGGAAATGGTGGATAGAGTTCAGGTTGGAGTTTAAGCCACATATATTCTAGAAGGATATGTTAAATCTTGATGCCGGCGCCCCCTGTGCACCCCTCTCCCGGAGATCTGAATGGAGGGGTATTTTATCTCCGGAATCTTTTGTACATGGAGGAGCCATCATCATTTTTGTTTAAAAGGGAAACCGACTTATACGCCAGAACCGGAAACGTCCGTTGGCACTTAACCGGCCACTTGATGTGTGGGGTGGTACCTCGTCGGGCGTGAAAAAATCCTTTACTATCACGTAAAGGAAAAGTCCACTACCACCTGCTCGACTCCGATTAGTCGCCTCGTACGACAGGCAGGAGTTAGCATGGGCCTATCCTTTTAGTTCGTCCCCGGACCCACAGGGTAATCCAATAACACAAAAATTAACATATTTCATTCGGCGGAAATGCCTGATTTATTTAGTTACCTATCGGACGTGCTTCCGTCGGTCTTGCTTGTAAAATAATCGATCAATATACTCCCCAAAGGCGGCAGAGCCAAATTCATATACTTTTGATTATTACTATATTTAGTAATATATATACTTTCGAAAGCGTTTAATTGTCCTGGTTGTCTAACATTGTTTTATTAACTTTAGATTATCCTTATCCACGTGGTCATTATTATCCCAAATATACCGCGCAACGGAAGGTCTCTCTATGGTACCGTATCTTTGTTTCGTTAAGTGTCCTTTAAATCCATTTCCTATAGATCTTTTTGTTTTTCCGACGTATTTATGTTCACAATCTTTCAAAATTTTTTCGAAAATTCCCGAAATTTTAGCGGTACTGTCCTTGTCTTTTTAATACTGGAATGATACTTCAGAAATTCTGTTACCTGCCATATTATTGAAGTTTACACAAAACAAATTAAAATAAACAACCAATCAACTTGACAGCTGGTCAACTTCAGAAACTCGCATCAGGTATGTCAGAACAGTGACACAGCAGGAAATTTTTGGCGCATCTAACATATGTTTCACGATAGATGGCGATACTATAAATATTGTTACGCGGCGTTGTATGCAAGAAACTGCTACGCTAGTATAAATTCGTACTTTATATCTGTGGTGCCAGTGTGATACCACCAGGCTTGAGAGAAAATCTTAGCTATCCGTTCTGACGATTTATCTTTAGTGATAATAACGCTTTATGTGAAACATATACACAGTTTATAAAGTAATTTGATAAAAGACATTTCAATAAAGCTTTATATTTTTATGCTACAGCAATGGGACCAGGCTTTGGCTGCTAAGGCACAAGAACTTGCAAAGAAATGTAATCACGGGCACGAACTAGTCCAAGACCGTAAGTATATAAATATCTGAAGAAAAACTTAGCTGAAAAATAGAAGTACACTTGGAGAACCCAAATCACCACAACACATTTTAAAAGACCTGACGATCGTTACACTAACACAGTTAGCGTCATCAGAAGATTAAAAATTATAACCACTTTAAAAACTAACATCGCCTTATATACCGGATCTTAGGTAAAGAGACCGAACTGAGATGAGAAACTAATCGTAGGCAAATTCTGCAGTGTATTGTATTTTTATCGCTGGACGAGATCTTTGCATTGTCCCTACTAACTTATCTAAAATGGGTCCATCTCTAATAATTTTGGGAAGGTTCAACCAAAACTAAATTAACATAGTTTCCTTTGTCGGAACAATCTGTATTATTATATTATCTTTAGGACGTGTTAAAACGTGGGAATTTTATTTAACGAAGCAATCGATCAGGCGACTCGTAATGGGCGGTGATGAAACGTTCATACAATTTTTTTTATAACTATATTTCGCAATATATATATATATATATATATATATATATATATATATATATATATATATATATATATATATATATATATATATATATATATATATATATATATATACTCTCGAAGGAGTCAAGCTGTCCTGGTTGTCTAACAGTGTTATTAATTTCAGATTATCTTCATTAACGTGATGATTATTATCCCAAATATGTCGGGCGACGGAATATCTATCTGTGGTACCGTAACGTAATTGGGCTAAGCGTTCTTTGAATCTAATTCCAATCGATCTTTTTGTTTCTCCGACGTACTTAAGATGACATTCTTTACAACTTATTTCATAAATTCCCGACATTTTGTCCGTGCTATCCTTGTCTTTTGGGTTACCTAGCATGTTTTTAAGATATTTTTTGTCGAAAATGTTAGCTGCAAGTTTTTTTTTTTTAAATGCTATCTAGACCATTCGCGATTCGAGGTTCAAATGGTAAGCACACAAAGTTTTTTCGGATTTCTCTCTTCTAAACGTCGTTGATTCCGTCAACATGTTCTTTGTTTTCTGTTTGTTGATTAATTTTTCCACGGGGCAAGCAGTGTATCTGTTATATTCGGCCACGTTTTTAATATAATTCAATTCTTTGGTATATATACTTTTGTTTAAAGGAAAATTAATTAACTGATTTACTAAAAAATTCAGACTGGCTATTTTTTGGGCGTACATAAAAAAATGGCCAGTCTCAATTTTTTAGTAAATCGGTTAATTTATTTTCCTTTAAACAAAAGTATATGTACCAAAGAATTAAATTATTTTAAGAACGTGGCCTAATATAACGGATACACTGCTTGCCTGGTGGAAAAATTAATCAAGAAACAGAAAACAAAGAAAATGTTGACGGAATCAACGACGGTTAGAAGAGAAAAATCCGAAAAAAACTTTGGTTGCCTACCATTTGAACCTCGAATCACGAAGGGTGTAGATAGCATTTTTTTTAAAGTCAACTTGCAGCTAACATTTTCGACAAGAAATACCTTAAAACTTGCTAGGTAACCCAAAAGACAAGGATAGCACGGACAAAATGTCGGGAATTTATGAAATAAGTTGTAAAGATTGTAATCTTAAGTACGTCGGACAAACAAAAAGATCGATTGGAATTAGATTCAAATAAGTTGTAAAATTGTAATCCTAAGTACGTCGGACAAACAAAAAGATCGAGTGGAGTTAGATTCAAAGAACGCTGAGCCCAATTACGTTACGGTACCACAGATAGATTTTCCGTAGGCCGACTTATTTGGGATAATAATCATCACGTGAATGAAGATAATCTGAAATGAAGAAGAAATGTTAGACAACCAGGACAGCTAAACTCCTTCGAGAATATATATATATATATATATATATATATATATATATATATATATATATATATATATATAGATATATATATATATATATATATATATATATATATATATATATATATATATATATATATATATATATATATATATATATATATATATATTGCGAAATATAGTTACAACAAAAATTGTATGAACGTTTCACCACCGCCTATTACGAGTCACCTGATCGATTGCTTCGTTAATTAAAATTCCCACGTTTTAACACGTCCTAGAGATAATATAATAATACAGATAGTGCCGACAAAGGAAAGTGTTAATTTGGTTGTCGTTGAACCTTCTCAAAATTATTAGAGATGGACACATTTTAGATAATTTAGTAGGCACAATGCAAAGACCTCGTTCGGCGATAAAAATACAATACACTGCAGAATTTGCCTGCGATTATTTTCCCATCTCAGTTTGGTTTCTTTACCTAAGATCCGGTATATAAGGCGATGTTAGTTTTTAAAGTAGTTAGAATTTTTCATCCTCTGATGACGCTAACTTGGTTAGTGAAACGATCGTCAGGTCCTTTAAAATGTGTTGTGTTGATTTGGGTTCTCCAAGTGTACTTATCAGTGCTCATCACAGATTCCAATCTTTACTTAGTGAAAATTAGAAAGTGACAAAGCAAAGTAATGTAACATTTAGACGTTTAGAAAGAGGCTGAAATGACAAGCGTAATTAAAATGTATTTAACACATTAACATAAACATTCGCGCATATGGATCCTTCTCAGCATTCCTATGAGCGCGAACTGGGATCCCTAGAACCCATATTCGGGTTCAGTTTCGATTTTTTAAATATATATATATATATATATATATATATATATATATATATATATATATATATATATATATATATATATATATATATATATATATATATATATATATATATATATATACCCACGGATAACTCAAAAAATAAGAGACCGATTTTGATTAACTTTGCTGGGTACCTTCCTTTTATAAGTGGCTTGGAAAAATCGTTATCCAGAAAAATCGGGCGAGTTTTTCTGGAAAAATTTTGAGTTTTCTTTTAAGAAACATGTTTATATCCGAAATTAACAAAGCTATGGCAACCAAATTTGGCTAATATTAAAAGTATACTACGTACCAAAATTTAGAGCTCTATATTAAATTTAAAAAAAATTATAGGCATTTCGATTTTCAAAAAATTTGACGCGATAGAGAAAGTCAATAATAACTTTCTATGAGTTTCTTATAATACTTTTGTTCAACGTTACATTGAAAATACGATAGACAGCATTCAAGCAGCTTGTAAACTCCGCTTGATATGCTTGGACGGTTAACAAACGTAAGTATGTATATCTAATTTTAGGGGAGAGGCTGTACCCATTTAAAATATACAATATGAGAAAGGATCTTTAAAGTGCTGTTTGGTAAGAAACATTGACCAACTAATCAGCGAAATCATCGATAACAAAAAAGACTGACTTATTGACGTAGCTAAGAGTACGGGTCTCTTTTTAGCGAATTTTCTTTAAAAAATTCACTAAGGAGGAGATCGCGACTTTTTATTTTAGAAAAAAAATTCAAATAAGCGCGACCTAGGCGCCCTATAACACATATCTGGGGTCAGTTACAATTTTTATATGTTTATATAAATTTAAATAAATATATATATATATATATATATATATATATATATATATATATATATATATATATATATATATATATATATATATATATATATATATATATATATATATATATATATATATATATATATATATATACGTACATATATATCGCACCGATAACTCAAAAAATAATGAGGCGATTTCGATAAAATTTGGTGAGTACCTTTTTGTAAGTCGCTTGGATAAGTTGGTTGGCCAGGAAAATCGACCCAGTTTTTTCCGAAAAGTTTTGCGTTTCCTTTCGCATAATTTTTGTATGTCCGGAAATAACAAAGTAAGGGCAATTAAATTTGGTCGCGGATTTATATCATTCAAAGTAAATTACGAACAAAAACAAAGATCTAAAAGTTATAAGACAAAAAAACTTATGGGGATTTAAAGAAGAAAAAATTACGGGTTTTCCTCAAAACGGCAAAGTCGCGATTTGAAACGTCAACATTGACAACATTTAGGCAAAGAACCTGAAAGTAATACGGGTTATGTAGGGAAAATGTCACGAGAAGAATGTTTTACAAACACTCAAGTCTCAGCTTCAACCGTCATTGTCCTTCATTTTACAAAAATATTTCCAGTAAATTCATTTAAAAAATACCCTTTCTCTGATGCTTTCGCAGTAGTTTTAGCTATAGAGTTTATAGTTTAATGGTATTTAATCTTTAGCGAATTTTCGTAACAAGTCAACAAAGCTCAATATATCCGTTATTATACAAGATACCAAAAAAATTATACACGTTAATTATAGGGTGTCTTAAGCTTGATCTTAAAAAAGTGTTTCTACAGTCGCAGATCTTTTTTTTTTAAATCGAACCCGTCTTATATTATTACATTTTTGCAATTTCCATTGAAATATACTGCATGTTTGTAAAAAAAGAAATTCTGCACGCAGAAAATGCGTTATGGTAGCGAATTTTTATTAAATGCCTTAAATTTAAATACCTCAATTTTCTATTAACCTATAATGTTCGTTGGCCGGGAAACCAGTTTCTTCGGGAACATTTTAAGTGTATTTTTGGAAATTTTTGTACACTTTTAAACAATAAAGTTATTTTGATGAAATATGGTACATTATGTTTCACCTATACAGGAGTCGCCATCTCGTTGCGGAACCAAGTAGTATGTTGTCACGACAGCTCCCAATAACACAAAATGTTATAAAATAGAAAATCATGTTAGTTGGTTGTGCACAGTCTCTATTTTATAACATTTTGCGTTATTTGTAGCTGTTGAGACAACATACTACTTGGTTCCGCAACGAGATGGCGACTCCTGTCTTACATCTTACTTTGTGCTGTAAGGTTGTCTACCATAGCCATATTACTTTAGAGGTGTTTTCTCGCTGCAATTAGTTTACCGTACTGACGAACTATAATTAGAGCGAAACCGGTCTGCGGTTCTAATTGTGGTGAGAATGCATCTAGCCTTTCGCCTATATAGGTTATACTGGTAAACAAATTTGATACCTGCTTTTTTTAAAACACATATTTGCTATTGAAAGCATTTTAATGAAAATTCACTGTCATAACGCCCTTGCTGCGTCCAGACTTTTTCTAAATATATGTGAATTGAGTTTTCTTCTGGAAAGCTTTTGTAACTTGAATAAAATCTGTAATATAATTTTCTTTTAAAAAGATTTACAGATATACCAAATTTTAATTTATAGCTTCAGAGAAAATTGAATTTTGGGAATTGTTCCCAAAAGGAGCTAAAACACAGCACCCTTCACTCAAATATACAATATTCTAAGCCCGTCTCTTTATCCCAATTAGATGAGGATCGCATGCTCATGGAGAGTTCTGTCTCCGTGGATCTGCAAAAAATATTAGACTGGGGAAGTAGAAATCTTGTACAATTAAACCCCACCAAATCACAGTCTTGCTTTCTATCTCATAAGAGATACACCAGCTCTAGATCCATCACAGTCAACAACCAAGTTATTCAAAGTGATGAGTGATTTTCACTTGTTGACATTTATGTGGAACGAAATCTCAATTGTCACCAACATGTCACATCAATTGCAGAAGCGGCTGCTTAGAAATTAGGTTTCCTCTTCCGGACTCGCAAATACTTTTCACCAGCTAATCTCTATACCTTCTATACTTCACAAATAAGACCAAACCTCGAATACTGCTCCCACATCTGCCGCTTCTACACTCGATATCCTAGAATCCATTCAGAAGAGAGCTATACGTCTCATCGGTGACCCTACCCTAACCCAAAGACTTCCATCCCTTGCCCACCGTCCTACCGTTGGTGACCTCTCTCTGTTTTATAGATATCTGCATGGGCACTGCTCAGAGGAGCTTTCTTTCATAGTTACTCCACTTGCTGCCCCCAACATATCTACCAGGGGAACAGAGCGAATGTTATGCCTGCTCTTTTGTCCCGAGCACTTCCGAGTTGTGGAATTCCTTGCCGACACATGTTTTTCCTTCTCCCCCGAACCTCCAAACCTTCAAGTCCAGAATTAACAAGTTACCTCTTTCCTCCTTGTCGACACCCACGGTACGATAGTATTTAGGCTGTAAGCCCTGGTGGTGTGTTGTTGAAATAAAAAAATAAAAAATTTCCTTCACCTGCTGCCCCCACAAATCTACCAGGAGAACAGAGCGAATGCACCCTTTTACGGTCCAGGTCACCAGACATAGAACATCTTGTTATGCCCGCTCTTTTGTCCCGAGGACTTCTAAGTTGTGGAATTCCTTGCTGGCACATGTTTTTCCTTCTCCTCCGAACCTCCAAACGTTCAAGTCCAGAATTAACAAGTTTATATATATATATATATATATATATATATATATATATATATATATATATATATATATATATATATATATATATATATATATATATATATATATAGTTTACAATTCTTATGAAAACTCACTACTATAAGGCACTTGCTGCGTTTCGAATTTTTGGTAATTGTTTTGGCAACACAAAGTATTTGAATTAGCAATAAATATATACAAATAAATTACATAACTTGTTTTCCTGCTGCAGCTCGTTGGCAATTTGTGGGCCAAAATCTTTTTGGAACATCAGAAGGATCAACTGCAAACTGGAGACAGGCTGTAAACGGTTGGTATGAAGAGTACAAGCAATATCAATTCTCAAGTAACCCCAGCCATCTAGCAGGACACTACACACAGGTATATACACTGCGTCCAGGATTGGTGCTGCATGTACTGCTATCTCTGTTATTATAAGACCTACAAAGTAAGGTAATATTTCTCAAGATTCTATTAACATTTCAGAACTGCTGCACCGTTTTATCATTTGTTTTTGAAATAATCGCGAAAAAAACAAAATAGTGCGTTTTTGACAAACCCCCGTATCTCAGTTATTTGGAAACGTACGGTATTTTGGTTTGTACATTTTATGGGCGCTTTAGAACCCATATCCGGGGTCAGTTTCAATTTTTATATGTTTATCTATCTCTATATATATATATATATATATATATATATATATATATATATATATATATATATATATATATATATATATATATATATATATATATATATATGTATCCAACCGATAACTAAAAAAATTATTAACTGATTTCGATGAAACTTGGCAAGTGTCTTTCTTTTATTAATGGCTTGGATGAGTATGTTATCCAGGAAAATCGGACAAGGTTTTCCGGAAAATTTTTGATTTTTCTTTCGAAAAATTTTTTTTTTCATTGGTATAATTAAGAATCATGTCTAATGGTCTTTTATTTGAAAATAACGTAATGGAAATTAAATTAAACCAAAGAGGAGCAATTAACTAATTTAAATTAAATGAATTAAATGCATTGAAAACGATACAGAACACACTTCAAATTAAACCTAATTTGACAGTTATAATATCAAAAAATTGTTGGCTCGCCTACTACACCGTATCGAGTGGGGGCGAAAGAGCGTGTTTTCTTTCCCCAATGATTTGCAGGTGGATTGATCCCACCCTCGCTAACTGATCGGCTTTGCTAATTAGCGTTGGAAGAAGAATATGTTGAAGATGTGGACTGTACGTGGACTGTATTTATAACTCTAGGTGCACTGGATTCTGGAAGATTTGAATAATACACTTTTTACATTTATATAATGTTGTATTGTTACTATGTACACTTTGAACTTAACACTTATTTACAATTTGCGGTTTTACACTTGATTTAATGGGTTACTCAGGAGATTTCACAATCTTATTAGCTACTTGTTATTGCATTAATTTAACTGCGTGTATACTTTCTAATTTAGAAGAAAACACTCACTTTTCATTATATCACTGTACCAACGGAATTTCTGTAGGAAGATTGGTACTTGAACTGAACTGGCTTAATCACACGAGCGGTGTTTAAGTAGAAGATTGGGATCTTAGAAGTCGCAAGAAGCTTAGAAGATGAGATTCGTAGTCGAACAGCACTGTAGAACTGAGCTCGCTTAAACACACGAGCGGTGTTTAAGTGGAAGGTTAGGAACTCGGAGTCCCAAGAAGGTAAGAAGAGGAGATCGATCGTGTAACTGAACTGCGCTTTGCGAAAGGCTTGCTTTTATCGAGATTTCACGTAACGCTGGTTGACGTAGTTGACATAACATAATGTCAATAATGCAGAATGGCCAACTAGGTAGAAGCATTATTCCTAGTGAAGAAATCCACTGGCTACATTTTAAGAACACGTCAAAGACAGCTAAAGCTATTTACAGAAAAGGACCTAACGGTATATAAGTATTATTTGTATGGCATTATTCACGCGTAAACGGAATGCGATACAGACGGCTAGAGGATAAAGATTACCAGCAAATTGAAAAGGATTGTGAAATCCAGAGATAACTAATTCCAGGTAGAAACTTAAAGGATAGAGCAACCGAATTAAAGTAAAAGAGACAGGGGCGTACCAATTATGTTTCTCCAATATCGAGCACAGCAGCCAAATTCATTAGGAAATTTTTGGATTTGTTTATTTCAGTATTTATTCAAAATAAAATACCATGTTGTGACACAATTTCGAAAAATGGATAAAAATGCTATTTAATGCAGTGAAAATCCAATATGGCGTCCGTAAGAAAAAACAAAGTTGAAAACATTAACTCAAAAACGATAAACGATATTCTTTTGTTTTATTGTTCATTGAAAAGACCTTAAAAAAGTGCCCATAAAATATTCAAACCAAAATACCGTATGTTCTTTGATAACCGAGATACGGGGGTTTGTCAAAAACGCACCATTTTGATTTTTTGCGATTATTTCGAAAACAAAAAACAAATGATGAAATGTGATAGCAGTTCTGAAATGGCAATAAAATCCTTAGAAACATTAGCCAATTTAACCGACTCTGTCGTTCTTATAATAACTGAGATAGCAATGCATGCAGCATCAATCTGGGACACATTATGTTCATTTGTCTTTTTTTATTAAATATTGACAGTTACACCTGTCATCTATTAAACGTATTTGATAAAGTCAATGACAATAATAAATCAATAGGCAATTTAGCTGCCCTTGTACCAGACTCAAGTAGCTCTAACAACCCAGTTCACAGTTATCCTGGACTCCATCCAAAGAGAGCTATAAGTCTCATCGGTGACCCTACCCTCACCCAAAGGCTGCCATCCATTGCCACCGACGTGCTGTTGGTGACCTCTCTCTCTTTTATAGATATCTGCACGGGCACTGATCAGAGGAGCTTTCCTCCATAGTTCGTCCACTTGCTGCCCCCAACAGATCTACCGGAACAGAGCGAATGCACCCTTTTACTGTCCAGGTCACCAAACATAGAACATCCTGTTACGCCCGCTCTTTTGTCCCGAGGACTTCCAAGTTATGGAATTCCTTGCCGGCACATGTTTTTCCTTCTCCTCCGAACCTCCAAACCTTCAAGTCCAGAATTAAATAGTTGCCTCTTTCCTCCTTGTTAACACCCACGGTACGATAGTATTTAGGCTGTAAGCCCTCGTGGTGTGCTGTTGAAATTAAAAATAAATAAAAATTCTCTAACTACAGTTACGAAAGCACCTGGGCAGTTATTACTGGCGCCAGATTTTCTATCGTCAGCTGTACCCCTGTTTCTGTTTATGCTTCTTGTCGTTCTTTCCCAGCGCATACAGTTAAACAGTGTGTGTTTCTCTGTGGCTCGTTCCCCACAGTACCTACTTTCCTCTCTATTAACTTTCCCTATTTTATATGCATATGCTCCAAATCTGCCGTGGCCAGTTAAGATCTGTGTCATATGGTAGTCGACGTTACGATGTTGGCAGTTCAGCCACATATCGATATCAGGAATCAGTCGCTTCGTCCACTGGACTTGCTCTTCATTCTCAGCCCTTGCTCTCTGCCACTCTTGTATCAAGTGTTCCCTTACAATTGCCCTTTGTTCCGTATTTTCCCTATAAAGGGTGTATCTTTCCTTGGCGAGATGTTCGATGCGCAGGTGCCCCGCCTCGACTTGCAGCGGCTTTGCCGACACAGTTCTGTATGCGCTCGTTGTTCTTAAAAGTATTCGCCTCTGAGTCTTCTGCATCATAAGCTTGTATTTTTCCTGTTGAGCGCTGCATACCAGACTGGGACACCGCACAATAGAATTGAGTATATCATACTTCTCTTGCAGCTCCCGGGGCCTTCGATGTTGGGCATTATTCTGGACAGCGCAGATGCTCGTTCCTCCGCTCTGTGTACAGCTTTTTTATGTGTTCTGCGAATGTATTATTTTCATTTTAGCAGACTCCTAAATAGCGCAGTGCTTTCGATGGTGTTACTTTGTTATTTCCGATTTGAAAGTCGACATGGCTCCTTGGTCCTTTCATGATGACCGCCTCCGATTTATGTGGCGCCAATTCCAGATCGTTATCCATGTTGTGATTCTTGCTAATGCTTCGTTTACTCTGCGGATTAGCTCTTCTTCATCCTCTGCTGTCACGAACAAGGCCAGATCGTCGAAAGACGCAATGGACATTGCTCCGTCTGTCAACACTATCTCCAACACCCCATCGTAGAGAATATTCCACAGCAATGGCCCCAGCACCGAGCCTTGCGCAACCGCTGCCGTGACTTCCATTTCGATTTTGTCGATTCTTAGTCTTTTTTCAGTAAAGTAAGAACATATTATACTAACCAGGTACTGGGGTACTTTCTAGTTCTTTTATATTGACACCCCACGATGCGATGTTGAAGGAATCCCTGATATCGATTGACACAAGAACGCACCACCTAGCTTTGGTTTCTTCTTTCGTTTTTGATACCTTGTCGATTGCTTGTGTCGTTGGGCATCCTTTTCTAAAGCCGGACTATAAAGGCGACAGTCCTCCTTTTTCCTCAACCTCTCGTTCAAGTCTGTTTCTTTCACAATGTAAAACAAAACACAGATTTGTTAATTTCAATTTTAATAATTGATATATTTTTTCAGACGGCGCTAATAATATATTATTAATACAGTCTTTTAATTTCAGTTGGTGTGGGCCAACACCAAGTTTGTAGGTTGTGCTTTCGCTCAGTGTAGTGGAATGAATTCCTATGTATGCAACTATGGACCAGCGTAAGTTTCTATATCTAAAAATTTGAATCTCTATTGATAATTTAATTGGCTTTGCATTGGTAATTATTTACTTTTGGCATTTATTCATTTGTATGTTTATGTTTAATAATGTACTTGGTCGTTATTATTTTTTGTTTTAGTGGAAATGCAATGAATGAGTACCCATACCAAACAGCATAAACCCTTATATATCAAGACGAAAATCTTCGAGAAAATCAATAATTGGGTAGGAATCTTAATCTCATTTGTATACTACAAAATACTAACAATAAAATAAATCCTAGCAAAAAGTATTTTATTTTATATTACATCTAAATAGAAAATACCATAATAAAATTAAACAAGTGCTTGCAAAAATGTTTTTTTGGTTTCCAATAAAGCTAAAGAATGGCAGCTGAAATGTTTTTTGGCGTAAATAAAATTTATTAGATGCAAAAATTATTTTTAGCGCAAATAAATAGAAAAATTTTAAACAGCATAAGCATTATGCTAACTCTAATGCTACTACTACTACTACTACTGCTTTTTTCATGAGGAGGAAAGCTCTCTAGGGTGTCTGGGAAGGAGTCCCAGATGGTGTCGGACTCTTCCGGACTAAAACCCCCTCGTTTCACCCGTTGCACCCTGGAACTGTCGCTTGTGAACCTATCTTCAGTACGCTGAGCTTTCTACTCTTCTCTCTCAGCGATGAACTGATGTTAGAACGTCATGCTGGCACATCTCTTTGTATTTATTTTCCTGCATTTGTTGTTTTATCATTTTGTGTACCGTTTCCCAATTTTTACACTTTTGGTCATTTCCATCACAATATTCTCGATGGACAGCGTAAGTCCTATGTTTTCATTTGTCTCTTGTCTGATGTTTTGACATCTCTGACATAACAACACTGTGTGTTCCGGAGAGTCTGCTTTACCACAGTATATGCAGATGCTATCCCTATTTTCTCTGTATAGCTGCAATACGATCCGTAACCCGTCAAGAAGAGGAGAAAATAATCGCCCACAGAGAAGCCACGGCTCTAACTGTGGGATTAATTTCCTTCTATATCCTTCCCCTCTTTCACGGACATAGTTTTACTTCCACACCAGTATTTTGATTGGTGCAATTCCTGCGATAGCCTGAGCTGCCTTTTCAAATACTGTCCTATAAGCGCATATCATCCTCAACAAGATTTTCCTCTGCACCTTCTCGATCGTCTGCGCATATATAATTTTCTACAGGAACGCACATCGTATGGGAGCCTCATACAGGAATATAGAGGCCACCACTCCACCGAGTATCCGCCTCTTATAGTGTTGTGGGCCACAAACATTGGGCACTATTCTTGTTGGAGTAGATTTTTCTCATCTGCCTTCTTCTGGACTGCCTTTTATAGCTCAAATTACCATTTCCCGACAGAGTGTAAGCTCGAGATGGAATATCCAGGTTACCATTTATTGAGAGTCAACATCAGAATCTCAAATCGAAAACATTTTTTTTATATTATTGTTTCATTGTTTACCCCAAACCAAAAATTTCAAAATAAAATGGGTAGCGAAAGTTTTGCGATGTTATTTGTCAATAGAGCTTGGCCATCTTTATTTTTCGACACCTCTTTAAGAGCGTAAATGCTATTTTTTTAGCTTAAGCCCGAGAGTTATATTCAGCAATTGCCCTAGAGCCCAAGGATTATTATTCTAGCTACTTCCCGAGAGCTCCAAGACTTATTTTTCTAACAACTTTCCGAGACCTCTGCAATTTAACAAGAAAAATGCGTTGAAAATTCTGAAATATATATCAAAGGAAAACTTAATCTGGCCATTCATTCGAATGAGATCTAGACAGTCTTAAGTAAAGGACCGTTGAAACATAAGGACCGTCACTAAATTAACCTAACAAGGGTTTAAAAACGTTCTGCCAGTGAACAAATGGTACCATTTCGTGGTCGTCAGACGAATGGAGATCTCACTAGTGCTTCTTTGACTTTAAACACATATCTTGCGCACATCTCATTAGATTCGCAGACTCGATTGGTTGGTTAGGCAAGGACTACGTGACCGTTTTTATCGATATTTACTGATTCTTGCTATTCTAAACAGATGTTCCTACCACTGTATTTTTCCATTCTCGCTATTGCGTCTTACGTTAACCTTCAGCGACGAAATTATTTTCCTGTTTATTCCAAGAATTAATAGGGCCCTCATATTAAATGCGACGTGGAAAAACTCATTGCCTCGCCCGTTATTTTACCAAGAGCTAAAATATTTTTATTTCAATAAATGGTTCTATCTTTTCGATGTTTGCAATTCTTTTTGTTGGCATCCGGTTAGTATTCGCTTTAAAAAATCTGCAACACAAGTCAGAAGGTGTTTTACCAAGTATCGAATTTTTATAGTTCTTTGTCAAGGTAGTTTATTTGCTCATTTTAAATAAAAAATATAGCAGCCATTGACAATGCTCAAACAGTTGGTAAGACTATTTAAAAATGTAAGCCGACTTAAAAAGGCGAGCGTAACAAATTTTTGCCTATCAGTACTTCCAAATAATGCACCACCTTCGCAGGTGCGAAATCTCTTCCCTCCAGATGAAAGCGCATGCTCATGCATTTTTCTAGCGCCATGCAGGGTCACCACCTCTGTCTTTTCTGGCGCTAGCTGTAACTTATTGTAGGACATCCAAAGTTTATTCGTCTTAACGACTCTTCAGCTCTAAATTTCACCTCACCTTCGTCTCTTATATACACCACAATCGGCAAATCGTCTGCAAAACCAATGGACATGGAACCTTCTGGCAGTTCCAGGCGCTGTACATTATCATGCAGGACATTCCTCAGGGTAGGACCCAGAACTGAACCCTGCGAAACTCCCGCCGTCACTTTTAATTCTTCACCTCGCTCGATCAGCACTCTCCTGCTGTTAAAATACTGCTGTATTATTTGTATCAGGTATTGAGAGATGTTCCTTCTGGAAAGTTTCCCCACTTTTTTTACACGAAGCGGCTGTATTAAAAGCGTTTCTAGTATCCAACGTTATAAGAACGCATAGCTCCTCCTTAGTTTCTTGCTTCGTTGTATGACCGCTTCTATTGCCTGCACCGTTGATCGCTTCTTCCATGAAACCGTATTAATTATCTATAGTCTCCCGCCTCTATTCCTCAGTAAGCCTCTTTCTTATCAGCCATTCACACAATTTACTCCAGGTGTTCGGCAAACAGATGGGCCACCTGTTAGTTTGAGTTATTAGGTAACTCTAAACTGATAGATGCTAGGAGTCATATATACACCTCAAGACAGACGAACCTCGCTGGTTCAGGTGTAAGAACGTGTGCCTCTGAACCGAAGGGTACTGGGTTCGATCCCAGGGTACTCCTTTCACTTTTTCACTACAAACTCTAAAATTAACCTCAACCGAGGTTCTGGCATTGTATTTGAGCAAGTTGAATGTCTGCAAGTTCCGCCCTTCGGAGGGGGCTTAAAGCCGTCGGTCCCGTGTCCATGTGATGTTGGGCACGTTAAATATCCCTACTCTCCTTACAGAAACGCAGGGGTTCGGCAAAATTTCCAGGATAGTGAGGTGAAATTGCTCCCTGGCGTCGGTGATTAGCCATAGTCGCAAAAATAGGCCGACGTTAAAGAAACAAAACACACACACCTCAAGACAATTAGTTTGAATGGTCACATGACTAAGGTTACTCTGAAGTGCTAGAGATGTGTTGGTTTACAAAAATAAATATTTGCAGAAACAATCATATAAAAGAAGCACTTTAACTAAAAAAACAAATTAACAAACAATAAAGCTCAGTTTTTGAATACTAATATTAAATACTTTAAGCTATATAATTCAACTCTGGCGCACTTTATGTCTATTGTTGCGCAAGAAATAATTTGATTTGAAAAAAGATTTTCGACGTCTTTGAAACTCACTAAGTATTCTAAACATATTGCATAAATATAAATGATAAAAGAAGCACTTCAATTAAAATATAAATTAGCAAGGAATAAAGCTTAGTTTTTCTTTTGTGTATTAACTTTTAATTTATAATTTATTTCAACTCTTAAAATTTTATGTTTATTTTTGCCCATCCATTCAAATATGTTTAATTTGCGATAAAAAAAAACACAAGGAAGTTACTTTTTTAGTGTAAATATATATGTAGTTTTAAGCACCGTAATTAATTTCCAAAGAGATATTTAATTAAGATTGCTCACATGTCGATGGATACAAATTCCGAATGTTACTTGTCTGTAAATATAATTTTAGTTTAAATATGTATTTAGTTTTAAGCACCGAAAATATTTTTTCCGCGGAGATATTTAATTAAGCTTGTTTACATATACATATACATATAAAAAGTTCGAATTAGGCTTTTCTGTAAATATAAATTTAATTTAACTTTACATTATTGTCCGATGGTATATCTAATTAAGATTGTTCCATGCCGAATACCGATATATTAGATTGTTATAGATTATAAATACCGAATTTATTTTAATTTATAAGTTTATAGGGCGAATTGTTTCCCGATCGTTATCCTAGTTTTTAATCTACGCGCCTCACTGTAATACACGTGAGACACGGGACGTAGCTCCCACTACCCAACAAGCCAGGTAGTAGTGGAATCGAAAAACTTTGAAGCTGACAACAGCCCTCTGTATAAGCACGCTTCCATTGTACACTGGCAGTCCAAACGGACTAGCCTGCAAAAGAAATGAGCTCCAAGAATTCGCCCAACGATTAAAACTGGACGTTATTCTAGTCCAGGAAAACAAAATGCGTCTTCCAACCAATCCGAAACTCCCTAACTATACACTGTACCGCAATGACCGCACCACTTCCAGAAGTGGCGGCACGGCAGTGTATGTCAAGACAAATATTGACCACCACCCTCTCAGCACGCCAGCCCTGCAAAACATCGAGGCTACGCAAATCGTAGTCAACACTTCCTCTGCAGGCCCAATTAAGCTCATTTCTGCATATAATCTGCCACAAAAGAGAATTCTAGACGCCGACCTAGACCTCTTATTCGATACCAACCAGCCCATAATAATTGCTGGCGATTTAAATTCTAAACACCCCAATTGGCATTCTCGTAATGCCAACACAAATGGGAGATTCCTCCAAGCCTATGTCGACAGCCGTGCAAATTGCACGGTTGACGCTCCCCAAATACCTACACACTTCGGCAGTGCAGGTCGACCCGACGTGCCTGGCATAGTAATCATGTCGATGTCAATGCCCTACAAGAACTTCGCAACAGTCGTTGCGAGGAGCGCCTACAAACCCTATCCACCCAAGACAATTCCGTCTGGCAAATGGCAAAAGCCCTTCGCTCCCAAAAATCACCGATATCCCCGCTTCACGGCCGTAACGGTGTCGTATACATGGATGCGGAGAAAGCTACTGCATTTGCAGATCATCGGGAGTTGCAATTCAGTCCGAATTATAACAACGTTGATCTGTCGCACGTAGCAAGAACGCACCGCTATGTCAGAAGTGCGGTTCGCGCCACCTCAGACACAACTATCGAGCCCACAACTTTCGAAGAAATTTCCCAAATAATCAAAGCATTAAAAAATAGGAAAGCTCCGGGATACGATGGAATCTCCAACGTAGCCCTGAAAAACCTCCCCCGCAAAGCTGTGGTATTCCTAGTTACGATTATGAATGCCATGCTGCGATTTCAACATTTTCCATCCATGTGGAAACTTGCCGACATTATCAACATTCCGAAGCCCAGCAAAGATCCGCTGTTCCCTCAGAACTACAGGCCCATTAGCCTGCTACCAGTCATCAGCAAAATCGCCGAAAAACTGATTCAGAAAAGGCTAGCTTCTTTCACCTCAGAAAATCATATCCTCCCGGATGAGCAATTCGGCTTCAGACACCAGCACCTCACCACTGACCAAGTCCTTCGTGTGGTGGAAAACATCACCAAAGGATTTAATATAAACAAGTCAACTGGTGCAATATTTCTTGACATTGCTCAACCCTTCGATAAGGTTTGGCATGCGGGCCTCCTAAACAAACTTCTATCATTTAATTATCCTCTCCCTCTGATTCTGCTAATCAGGTCATACCTGCAACAGAGGAAGTACGAGGTCAAACATCTGGGAGCCAGATCTAGAACGTACCCAGCCACGGCTGGTCTCCCGCAGGGTTCTGCTATCTCCCCTGTGCTGTACAATATATTTGTCGCAGGCATTCCGACAGCCCCCCTAAACATGACATACGCACTGTACGCAGACGACACTACCATCCTCAGCAGCTCCACTCAGCCGAGGATAATAACCGAACGACTTCAGACCACCGTAGTCGAGCTGCAATCATGGTATAGGAAATCCCTTCTAGCCATAAACCCCGATAAATGTTCAGCTGTCTTATTTTCCAAGAGGAGACACACACCTCACGAACACGTTTCATTAGACAACCGTCTAATCCCCTGGCAAGATTCCGCCAAATACCTCGGGATTTTCCTCGACAAACACTTTACATGGCGCCCCCATGTCGATCACGCTCGAAAAAAAAGCCTCGATGTTCATCTCGAAGCTGTTCCTACTTCTAAATAGAAATTCCAAATTGTCCATGAACAATAAGTTGCTCATGTACAAAGTCATTATCCGGCCAATCTTGACCTATGCATCACCTGCATGGGCCACCGCGGCCGCAACACACATCAAGACCCTTCAAATCATCCAGAACAAAATTCTGAGAATGGTTACCAGAGCGCCATGGTTTGTCCGAAACAGTCAGATTCACTCTGATCTGGAAATGCCTTCGATACTTCAGTTTATAACTCAACTATCCACAACCCAGTTCGCAAAAGCCGCTTCTCACCCAAATGCTCTTCTCCGTAGTGCCACCGACTACGACGAGCAACTTCCACACAAGCATAAGCGTCCAAAGCTTATACTTACCCGCTAACGCCCCCGCGGCAAAACAGAAAGAAAACATTCATACCCAAAAAGTCATTGTGTGTAATTCTTTCCGACGGAGGTATGGACTAAGGTCCGGTACTCCCAGGGAGGGGGTTTTAGTGAGTACAGTCTCACAGTACCTCGATACCCCACGAAACCTACGGGGCCGTGAATGGGGTCTGCATGAGCATTTCCCCCTCCTGCATAAAAAAACACACACACACACACTGGCAGTCGGTAAGTAACTCAGTCAGCGAGTAATAGCATGTTACTAAGTAAGCCAGTGAATCAGACCCAGTGTTTTTTGTCCATACAATAACATCTGAATGATTCTCAAAACTTGTGTGTGAAGTGCTATATTTATTTAGCCAATTGTACAGTTGCCTAAATTGGACTTATAATAGTTGCTTAAGTTGAACCGGTTCAATAACATCCTAATTCTGTATGGATTTTTGTCATGCAAGATGCGCCAACGAGGAAAATTCGGCACGCGGTCCAAAGAAGGTTTGAAACATGCTCTAGCAACTTTTCGCATAGGTCATGACGGATTAAATAAGTATTCTCGTGCGTTTGGTAATCCTAAAGCTACTTTAAAACAAAAACAAGTGAATACTATGGGGAGACACTCTGTTTTCTTAGAAGAAATTGAAAGCGAGTTAATAAAATCCATATTAAACTTTGACGAACACATGGTTGCCATGACAATTACTGATATTCGCAAACTGGCATACGAAATTGCCTCTAGGAGCAATATCAAACATAACTTTAATTCCGACAAACGTATTACAGGTAAAAAGTGGTACTACACTTTTATAGCTAAGCATAAACCACTCTCACTTTGCCAACCTGAGTCAACTTCCATGGGTAGGGCAAAGGCATTTACTAGGTCTAGAGTTGATGGGTTTTTGCTATTTTGGAAAACCTATGTGACACGAAGAAATTTTCAGCTACACAGATTTATAACGTAAACGAAACTGGCTGTTCGACTGTCCAAAGGAAATGTAAAAGAGTGGTAGCTTTAAAAGGTAAACACCAAGTTGGCAGCCTTGCCAGTGGTGAACGGGGTATCAATACTACTGTTGTTTGTTGTGCTAGTGCAGCCGGGCAGTTTATTCCCCTTATGATACTATTCAAAAGGAAGCGATATCAAGAAGAACAGGTGCTCCACCTGGAAGCACCGTTACCATTAGTGACTCACGGTACATCAACGCTGAATTATTGGTCACATGGCTTAACCACTTCATAAAAGTGGTCAAGCCACGTTTTTTTTTGTTATTTTTTTTTTGTTTATTTCAACAACACACCGCGAGGGCTCACAGCGTAAATACTATCGTACCGTGGGTGTCGACAAGGAAGAAAGAGGCAACTGGACCTGAAGGTTTGGACGTTTGGAGGAGAATGAAAAACATGTCCCGGCAAGGAATTCCACAATCTGGAAGTCCTCGGGATAAAAGAGCTGGCATAACAAGATGTTTTATGTCTGGTGACCTGGACAGTAAAAGGGCGCATTCGCTCTGTTCCCCTGGTAGATTTATTGGAGACAGCAGGTGTAGGAACTATGGAAGTAAGCTCCTTTGAGCAGTGCCCGTGCAGATATCTATAAAAGAGAGAGAGGTCACCAACGGCATGTCGGTGTGCAAGCGATGGCAGTCTTTGTGTGAGGGTAGGGTCACCGATTAGACTTGTAGCTCTCTTCTGAAGGGAGTCCAGGATAGCGAGTGTAGAAGTGGCAGCGGCACCCCAGATGTGGGAGCAGTATTCGAGGTTTGGCCTTATTTGTGAAGTATATAAGGTATAGAGATTATCTGGTGAAAAGTATTTTCAACCCAGAAGAGGAAACCTTAGCAGCCCCTTTTGCATTTGATGTGACATGTTGGTGCCAATTGAGATTTCGATCCACAGAAATGCCAACAAGTTAAAATGACTCATTATTTTGAATAACTTGGTTGTTCATTGTGCTGGGTCTAGGGCTGGTGTATCTCTTATGAGATAAGAAGCAAGACTGAGATTTGGTGGAGTTGAATTGTACAATATTTCTACTTCCCCAGTCTAATATTTTTTGGAGATCCACAGCGACAGAACCCTCCATGAGTCTGCGATCCTCATCTAATTGGGCTAAAGAGACAGGCTTAGAATATTGTATATTTGAGTGGAGGATGCTGCCACCCGCGTAACTGTGAACTGGGTTGGATGTGCTAGAGAGGTGGTCATTGATGTGGAGAAGAAACAAAGTACGGGATAAAGCTGAACCTTAAGGGCCCCCTGCATTAATTGGATACACTTTAGAAGGATGGCCATCCACGACAACAGAAATACTCCGGTTGGAGAGGAAATTTGCTGTCCAGGTACAGAGTTTTGGTGGTAGGCCATAGGCCGGAAGTTTATTAAGCAGCGCTGCGTACGAGACCTGGTCGAATGCTTTGTATATGTCTAGAGCGAGCATCCCAGCAATTGTTCTAAAAAAACGCCTGTTAAAATTTCTCAGTAAATAGATTAATGAATTTTCCCTTAAGTAAAAGCAGATATAATATATAATTAGAGTACATTAAAAACATGGTTAAATATAACGGATATTCGGATTGCTTAGTGGAAAAATTAATTAATAGACACAGAACAAAGAAAATGTTAGCGGAATGCATGAAATTCAGGAAAGATAAAATAGAAAAAAAAATTGTTTGCCTACCTTTTGAACCGCGTATCATAAGGGGCCTCGAGAGCACTTTTAAGAAAGCCGATTTGCAGGAAAATTTTTTGACAAAAAATTAATTTAATAAATTTTTAAGTAATACGAAAAATAAAGATATAGCTACTAAAATGTCGGGTGCCTATGAGACAGGTTGTAAAGATTGTAATCTTAAATACGTTGGGCAGACTAGGAGAACCACAGAGACTAGATTTCGTGTGGCACAGTTCTGAAAGGGTAGTGTAGACAAGTCATGCGTGGCACAACATATTTGGGATAATAAGCACCACATTGATAAAGAAAATCTGAAACTTATCAGAAATGTTAGGCAACCAGCGAAGCTAGATGCGGACCAAAGTATTTATATTTCTACAGAAATAAAAAACATAAGTTCCCTAAACCGAGCCCCACCACTGGTTTGTAGTCCTTTGTTTGCGCTGTGTCTTTGATGCAGATGAACATTTTGAAACCTATCAAGTGGAGTGATAAAGGAGTTTCAAAGGCCGGCAATTAAGTAGTAGTAGTAGTAGTAGCAGTGGTAGGGACGCCAAGCAAGTAGGCCACAATGGGCCCTTTTTGCCAACCCCAGCAACCATGCTCTGCACTTCCTCGGTTACGTCGCCAAACTGCCTCGACCTCGAAAAGAAGGCCGTGACGGTCTTCAATTGGACGGTACTTACCTGATTCCTCTGAAGAGTCTTCGAAGCGAACAATTCTGCTCGAAGACTCCCAAAAGTATCAAAGTGTCAAAGACCGGCAATTAAAGTACAATACACAGAAAAATTGCCTGCGATTTAATCTCCCTCTCGGTATCGTTGTTTATCTAAGACTCAGTATAAAAGGTGATATTTCAATAGCAAGTAGAATTTTTCATCCTCTGATGACGCTAACTTTGTTAGTGAAACGATCTTCACGTCTTTAAAATGACGTGTTGTGGCGATTTGGGTTTTCCAAGTGTACTTAATATACTAGGTGTTCCATTTAAAATAAACAAGTTGGTGTCGACTTCCGGTATAACCGGAAGTTCCAGAGACGTGAGAATACTTTAGAAAGGTAGGCCCTACGGACCTTTGTAAATAACCAAAATTTCTAAATTACGCAGTCAGTACTTTCCATATATGGAACGCGGCCCTTCCCGGTGGGACACACGCTATAATAGTGCAATTCTAAACTACAGGGATGTAAAGTTGGTTCATCATAATGAATTAAATCATTTATAGTTGAGGAGTTAGTCCTTGTCCCAGGTTAATTGGTGCCGTGACTGCGCTCAAACAAACGCACTGATATCGTATTTGAAGGTTTTCTGCATATAATAAACAAATTGAATATTGTACATCATTTCCTACTTATTTCAATTATGTATACTGAGTTACAGTGAATCTGACAAAACTGCCAGCATTATCATCAGCATCGCAGTCTACACTCGATGTCGCCTTATCGTCTCTACCGTGACTTCCTTCTAACAACATGATGATTCTGGTACGCCCACGGATGACTCTTTCTCGTATTGAAAATACCATTTTAGGGAATTGGGCCTCGTCAGTAAATAGAGCCCGATATAAAACTGTTCTGTTGTGTAAAGTACTAAAGTACAACATAATATAACTGCGATAGCAGGAGCGTCGGTGGTCCAGGGGTAAGAACGTGTGCCTCTGAACCGAAGGGTACTGGGTTCGATTCACAGGTTTTTCCCTTTCACTTTTTCAGTACAAACTGTAATCAATTAACAACAACCGAGGTTCTGGCATTGTGTTTGAGCAAGTTCAATGACTGCACATTCCGCCCTTCGGCGGGTGGGGGGCGGGGGGGGGGGGGTGGTTTGTAAAGCCGTTGGTCCCGTGTCCATGCGATGTTGCGCACGTTAAAGATCACTACCCTCCTTACAGAAACGCAGGCGTTGGGCAAATTTTCCAGGAGGGTGAGATGAAACGGCTCTCTGGCGGCGGTAATTGGCCATAGTCGCGGAAATAGGCCGACGTTAAATTAAAAGAAAAAACTGCGATAGCTTCATTACCAGCCTAGTTTTTCTGCACTTGCTTTGTTTGTTTTGTTTGTTAGATTTTTTACGTCGGTCTATTTCCGCGACTATGACCACTCACCGACGTCAGGGAGCATTTTCACCACACTATCCTGGAAATTTTGCCGAACACTTGCCTTTCTGTAAGGAGAGTAGCGACATTTAACGTGCCCAACATAGCATGAACACGGGATCGACAGATTTACGCTCTCTCAAAAGGGCGAAACGTGAAGGCATTCACCTTGCACAAATACAATGACACAACCTCGGTTGATGTTAATTATACAGTATGTACTAAAAAGGTGAAAGAGAAACCCTGGAACTCGAACCCGGTATCTCTAGGTTCAGAGGTACACGTCAAATTCAAATTCAAAACTTTATTTGCCATTTTTTGATACATGTAATTGACAATGCAGCCCCTAAATAAGCTCCTATAATACTGTCATAGTATTGTGCCAGTTAGCGGTTGCATTGTTTACAGCAAAGGTTGGGTTTATTCGGTTCCTATCCATACAGATTTGTTTGAAATTACAACTAATTTTTTAATAAATATACATGTTAACTATTGTAAAAAACAGCTGTATATTTTTAAGCTTAGTAGTTTTTACAATGTAGCAGATGTTACTTGGTAAAGGTTGTTTATTGAAAATTCAGATGGCAGGAAAACTAGAGTGTAAAAAACCTGCCTTTATAGAGGTACACGTCCTTACCACTGAACCACCACCAATATTTTTGAAACCGCTATATTTTTGTAAGTATCCGAATAACTGGAATGATACTTTACATGTGGCTAGAAATGGTGCAAATATGTTGTGAATTTTAAGTAATTTGTTACGCAATATTTAGAGTTTTTTCCAAACTAAAAATAAAAGCCCAAAGACATGCATTCAAACGACTTCGTGGTTAAAGTCCAATGCCTGGCAGACAGGGTAGTTAACTGTCACGCGTAGATTGACATACTACCCGAAGCAATAATCGAGAAACCTCAGCCACAAATATCGAAAATAAAAGACAACATGAAATTGAAAAAAAATTGCCAAGTGATTGTTATTTAGCTGGGGGATTCAATAAATTTTTAAAATACACTATATTTGTAGCTTGATGAACGCCCCCAAATACAGTTTTAACATAGCATAGCATAGATATATTATTCTGTGGCTTTAGACTGATAGTGTAGCATACTGTAGTAGAAATGTAAACAAAATCACGTCAAGTGTCTAAAAATGATTCTAAAATAGTTTCTTTTATCTTTAAACTTAAACATAAGACATCATATAAGACAGAAACAGTCGTTGAATGCATTTCAATCGCAATTATACTAATTCTGTAATTATTTGTTACGTATACTTTTAATATAATATCCCGGGCATGAAGCCTGTGTTAAGGATCATGTAAACAAAACGTTAGTTAACGTATCCTTAAATAACTTAGTGGTAGCGTGCTTGGCTTCTACGCAGAAGTTTGCGTGATCGATTCCAGCGCGATGAATGTATGGGCTTTTTTTTATTTTAACCTTTGGAGAAACAATAGTGCACAGATTTCATACGTTTTGAACAAGATCTAATTTTTGTTTAAAACGCCTGAATAACTTGTGTCACCTTTGAGTATGAAATTATAATTTTAAGCAGACATTTTGTGATTGTTGATATTGAAAAAAACGGTGTGATTAGGTTGGCAGATATTTGACAACACACCACATGTTGTGGTGATTTGGGTTCTCCAAGTGTACTTATAAGTAATACACTAATTCGCTCCTGTGTATAAATGTACCTTTCTTCTTAAAGAACACCCAATATCTCAGTAAATACTGGTTTTAGGTATAGGGAATACTACATAAAACTGAAAGAACATTTGTTGATGTTCCACTTGAATTTCTCGAGAAAACTTAACCCTAGTGTTTTTAGTCACTGTATAAAGTTTTCAAGAAATTCTTTCTGTATTGATTGAAGTTGAAGGAAGAACACTTCTCAGTGGCTATAACTTTTGAACGACTTTGTATAGACCCCACCAAATATCCACTGGATCAATCGGCAAACAAGAGGAATTGAAAAATGAAACAATATAGAGGTGTACCATTTAAAAAAGTAAAGTTTGAGTAGTATATAACTTATGCAACACTCTGTATATGCAAAAATAATTGTAGTTTGTAGCCAACGTTAGTACCTGCAACTTCTGTTCCAATTTTTTTTATTATTGAATAATAAAGGAGATATTAAATTGAACGCACTATTGGACCACGCTGTATGTATACATACATGTATATATATATATATATATATATATATATATATATATATATATATATATATATATATATATATATATATATATATATAAATTAGAGACCGATATCCTTATTATCGAATGTGGCCAAGGTTTTCGAAAAAATTATTTGTAAGAAAATAACAAGCTATCTAAAGAAGCATAACTCTTAGCAGAATCGCAGTTTGGCTTCATAGAGGGTCTGTCAACACAGAATGCGTTAAATAGCCTAACTACAGGAATTTATTCTGCTCTTGACAAGCAGAGACAAAGTATTTGCATCTTTCTAGACGTTGAGAAGGCTTTCGAAGCTGTTGATCACAAGATTCTTCTCAGAAAATTGGAGGGTATCGGTTTTAGGGGTGTTCCGCTGCTTTTGATTGAGGATTATTTGCGGTCTAGAAGGCAGTGCACAAAAATTGACGACAGCTGCAGCAATTTTGAGGTGGTTGAATTTGGCGTTTCTCAGGGTACAGTCTTGGGCCCGTTGTTATTTAGTTTGTATGTCAATGATCTATTTAATGTGCAGACAGCTGGTAAAGTCATTGGTTTTGCAGATGATACTGCAATTTTATATGAAGATTGTTCTTGGCAACGGCTAAAGACCAAAATTGAAGATGACTTTGTGAATATTAAGGGGTGGTTTGATGCCAATGGGCTAACTATTAACACGAAGAAGACGAAATATGTTCCATTTGCGTCCTATAAGCCACACTTGCCGTCATTTAATACACTGCAAATAGTTTGTAACAACCAATATATCCAAATTGAGGCGGCACAAAAGGTTAGGTATTTGGGAATCATCATAGATCAACATCTACGTTGGGATGAGCACGTTGGTGTGGTTGTTAAAAAGTTGAGGACAATTTTGTTTAAGTTTTAATACCTGAAAACCTTTCTGACAACGGCGTGTCTTAGAATGGTCTACTCGGCATTAGTTAAACCCCTTCTTAAATACGGTATCATTGTTTGGGGTGCTGCGTCGAGTTGTCACCTGAAAAAATTGGATATAATTCAACGTTGGTTCCTGAAAGTAATATATAATAAGTGCTACACTTACCCGTCTGAAGCGTTGTACACTGAAGCAGGAGCTAATGATATTAGGCAACTTTTTTGATTGGCTGTGTTGACGTACGTAAGAAGGTCTCTAGAATAGAGCATTCGTACGTGACCAGGTTAAACGCAGCAGCGGCAGCTCAAACGAACAGAGCGATTAAGACTGTGGGCCAGCGTAGTTACACTTATATTGCACCAAGAATGTATAATAGTCTTCCAGTCAGTATCAGAACTGCACTAACTTTACGTTCTTATGTGAGGATGTTGAAGGCATGGGTTTCGAAATCTAGACACATTATTCATAGTTTAGTGCACGGATAGGCATTGAACGGGTCGTATATTTGATTGACTGTGTGGTGTTGTGTGCGTTCTTTTTTGTTATTTTGGTTGAGTGGATGTCAAATTGTTTTAAATTTTGGGTTGGTTGGCTGTGTGGTGTTGTATGCGTGGTTTTTCCTGTTGGTGTTTTGACTGAGCAGATAGTTCCTACACATTTAATTTTATTAGGTTAAGCTTAAGAAGTTGATGTTTTGTTTTTATTTATTTATATTTCATGTGCCCACATACAAGTATACACTTTCGTGGGTTTTACATGTGTTTATTTCATGCATTCATTTCATTTATATGGTACCATGTTTTGTATTTTATTTTGTTGACAATTTGTTTGGTACTTATTTTGTATTCTTTTTGTTGAAATAAACTTTATTATTAATATTATTATATTGTCACATTTGCCTATGAGAATTAGGTTTAGGAACTTTGTTACTTCTATGGTAGTGTGTTGGTAGCAGCGAACACTCTGGAATGATAGTTCTAGAAAGGACCAGAAGTGACAGGTGTAGAAAATTGTAGAAGGTCTAGAATCTCTATTGACAGTATAAATAGACGAGCGGTGCGCAGAGTAAGTTAGTTCAGTATTGAATAAGGTGGTGTAAAAACGTGATCATAGAGTATTAAGCGAGTCAACAGTAAGTGTTGGTGTATAAGAAGCGATCATCGAAGGCAATAGTGGAATATAGTTCTATGGCCATTTAGTAATAAGAGATAAATATTTTAGTTGACACTGGTGCTGGAAAATAGTTGGTAATAATAAATTAGTAGTTTGGAAAGCTGTGTTTTGTTAATCAACAAATCCAAAAATCCGTGGAACGTAACAATATATATATATATATATATATATATATATATATATATATATATATATATATATATATATATATATATATATATATATATATATATACAGCAGCTTCCACATACACACAGTACAACAAAAAGACATAGGCTGTGGGAAGAGAACTAGCCAACGAAAACTACTACTTCCGTGCCATCTAGCCACCGTCACTTCAGTTCTACCTGGACTTACAATAATATGTATAGTAGAAGACATAGACCGGTTTCGTCCTATTTTGGACTATGCTGCAGAAAGTTGAACTTAAGGCAAACACTCCGTATAATGCAGTAGAGAATAGGTCGAGGCGTTATCTCTGGTTTTGTGACGGTCCTAAGCTTTCTCTCTTTCGGCAGCTTCATTCTTGCTGTGCTGTGTGTACGTGGAAGCTGCTGTAAAAACCTGGAGCCATCACCGTCAACCGTGTGTGACTCAAAACAGATTTTGATAAAACTTTTCAAATGTCATCCTTTCGTAAGTGGCTTTAAAAGTGGCAAGAAAAATCCGACTAGTTTTTCTCAACAAAAAAAAAATAATACAGTTTCTCTTGGAAAACAGCGTGTACCTTGAAACCGGCGCGTTTTAGGACACATGTTCATCAAGGCTCTATATTTTGGATTCAACTAGATAGTATTTTTTTAAAGTGAACTTACTTAGCTAACACCCTGTATAATGAAATAACTGCGAACATTGCATTCTCAATGACTGTGAGTGTACATGTTTAACAAATTAAATATTGTACGTTTTACCTGCTTATCTAGTATTATATGTATATATTTAACGATATGTAATAGAAGCATAGACAAAACAATGTACTTTATCGCATTTTATTTTCGTGTAATAACGAATGAGACTTTTCACATACGTTGAAAAAACAATTACTTCTTATCGTGTTGTGAGTTAATGTTGTAATGTAATACTAGTAATTAAAACTAATATAAATAGAAACGTCTGCTTTAATATAAGCTAATTAATAAAACTGTAGTGCGAGGATTGTATGAGAACAGCAATGAATGAAACTATGTGGAATAATATTGGTTTGTGTTTTGTGATTTTGACCATTATTTATGGTAAGTTGTTTGTGTTTTTAATTTTTCATTCTAGTCACTTTTCTGATACTGATGTTAGTTTCAGCTCCTTTTAACTATAGAAAAGGGTAAGAACGGTTTTTGTGAACTACCTTACTAATAGAGAAATATAATCACCAAACATCACTTGTTTTCATTTTATGTTAAAATCATGACAAACTATGAAAATATAAGCTATGTTAATGAAAAGGCAGTCGTGTGTGGGCTTCGGGAGACTTAAAATAAATAGGTGCATGAAATATTGTACCTGTCAGAGGAGGCGACTCACAGAAGCAGATAATGCGACGTCCAACAAACCTTTTTCTTCCATCTTACTAATCTACCTAGTATTCATTTCCACATTACTGCTTACATTATCCCAAAACTCCATCTTATAAAGGAGGCGGCAAGCAACGGAAAATCACCGTATTTCACACCTATTCCCAAATTATTTATTCCACGTACACAGAAAACCTCTGCAGCCACTCAAAAGCCCTGGTTCTCTATATCCTGTGACAAGGCCAGACTTGAAAAGGTCAAAGCTCACAAAAAGCACACAATCCCAGTCAAGAAAACCGTCAAGCATTTTACGACGCAAGAAACCGCTATGTCCGCATTCTTTCTGAGGCAAAAAATTCGTTTAATAACCCCATCAAAAACAAAGTCCTCTTAAGCTCCACGGGCAGCAAACCTTTCTGGACTCTTGCTAAATATATTGGGAATAATTTCTGCAAGAGCACGTTACCACCTCTTGTCTCAGGGGATGAAATTGTTTCTACCGCCCTGGACAAGGCTGAACTTTTTGCCTCGTTGTTCGCCGGCAATTCCACTCTCAACCCACGTCCAAATGTTCAACCACCAACAGTCCCCAATGTCGCGCATAAAATGACGGATATCATTCTCAAAACTAGAAAGGTACGAAAGATGCTCTCTTCTCTTAATACCAGCAATTGTTCTCAAAAAAATGCGCACCAGAACTTGCTCCTGTCCTGACTCGTCTGTTTCAGACATCTTACAATAGAGGCATATTCCCTAGTAACTGGAAAACTGCTCGAGTACAACCCGTCCCCAAGAAAGGATCGAAAGCGCTTCCTAGCAACTACAGGCCTATTTCTCTCCTTTCAGTCATCTCTAAGTGATGGAAAAGTATATAAACACCGAATTACTAAAATTTCTTGAAAAAGACAGTATAATCCACGACAGGCAGTATGGATCCCGTCAGCGCAGATCAACTGCCGACCTCCTTTCCTTTGTCACCCATTCTTGGAACAAGTCTATGGAACTACACGGTGAATCCCAGATTGTCGCTCTAGACATATCCAAAGTATTCGACCAGGTCTGGCACGCAGCGCTGCTTAATAAACTACCGGCCTGTGGCCTACCACCAAAACTCTGTACGTGGGCAGCAAATTTCCTCTCCAACCGGAGCATTTCTGTTGTCGTGGATGGTCATTCCTCTAAACTGTATCAAATTAATGCAGGAGTTCCTCAAGGTTCAGCTTTAGCCCCTACTTTGTTTCTTCTCCACATCAATGACCTCCTCTCTAGCACATCCAACCCAGTTCACAGTTACGCGGACGACAGCACCCTCCACTCCAATATACAATATTCTAAGCCTGTCTCTTTAGCCCAACTAGATGAGGATCGCACACTCATGGAGGGTTCTATCTCCGTTGATCTCCAAAAAATATTAGACTGGGGAAGTAGAAATCTTGTACAATTCAACCCCACCAAATCACAGTCTTGCTTTCTTTCTTATAAGAGATATACCAGCCCTAGACCCATCACAATAAACAACCAAGTTATTCAAAGTAATGAGTCATTTTCACTTGTTGGCATCTCTGTGGATCGAAATCTCAATTGGCACCAACATGTCACATCAATTGCAGAAGCGGCTGCTAAGAAATTAGGTTTCCTCTTCCGGGCTCGCAAATACTTTTCACCAGCTAATCTCTATACTTTATATACTTCACAAATAAGATGAAACCTCGAATACTGCTTCCACATCTGGGGTGCTGCTGCCGCTTCTACACTCGCTATCCTGGACTCCATTCAGAAGAGAGCTATACGTCTCATCGGTGACCCTACCCTCACCGAAAGGCTGCCATCCCTTGCCCACCGACGTGCCGTTGGTGAGCTCTCTCTCTTTTATAGATATCTGCACGGGCACTGCTCAGATGAGCTTTCTTCCATAGTTCCTCCACCTGCTGCCCCCAACAGATCTACCAGGGGAACAGAGCGAATGCACCCTTTTACTGTCCAGGTCACCAGACATAGAACATCTTGTTATGCCCGCTCTTTTGTCCCGAGGACTTCCAAGTTGTGGAACTCCTTGCCGGCACATGTTTCTCCTTCTCCCCCGAACCTCCAAACCTTCAAGTCCAGAATTAACAAGTTGCCTCTTTCCTCCTTATCGACACCCACGGTACGATAGTATTTAGGCTGTAAGCCTTCGTGGTGTGTTATTGAAATAATAAAAAAAAAACATGAAACTATTACTGGTCATGAGATTGATAACTCATGACCCGGCGGGGAAAGACATAGTAGTTATCCGAATCTGGCATACACATGACGTAGTGTCCTCCGCTAGCGTCTCTCCCCTCTCAAAGGTATCAGCCAACCTATCTAATCTATGAACGTTGATGTCCATCTATATCTCTTACTTCTGTCATTTGTTTGTTTAGGTGTAGAAAGTATAGACAAAAAGGGTATCGTAGACTTGCACAACGCTATTCGACAAAAAATAAGAGAAGGAAGTGTGCCAGGTCAGCCGAAAGGCATTAATTTAGTAGATATGGTAAAGTACGTTCCTATACATCGTCTTAAATTTTACATGAAGAATTTATTTGTTTCAGCAATGGGACGAAAAACTGGCCAAAAAGGCTTTAAACCATGCCAAACATTGCATATTTCAACATGATGGCATAACCGATTGTAAGTAAAACATTAAGTTTATTTATAAATACAGACGTAGAGACAATTTTTCTGGTTTCATAAATGTTAGTTATCTTTTCTGTAACTGGTTTCGGTGCTTGACAACATCATCAGAGAATTAATGAGTTATGTTAGTTAGATATCTATTGTACACCAGCAATCACAAAACTATTAAATAATTATTTCTTAAGCCAATGCCAACTTTATAACATAGAGGGTTTACCTTAATGACGTAATAATATATCACTGTATGATTTCCCAAATTATTTTGTAAAGAAAAGTTTATAATCGCTTATAAGATTCTGGGATTAAAATTGTTTGTAGCAATTTTCTTTAAAAAAATTCACTAATTAGGAGATCCCGACTTTTGAATTTTGAAAAAATTTCTTCTAATGAACGCTAATTAGGCCCCCCAGAACACATATCCGAGGTCAGTTTAAATTTATATATATATATATATATATATATATATATATATATATATATATATATATATATATATATATATATATATATATATATATATATATATTACACCGATAACTAAAAAAATAATGTGCCGATTTTTATTAAATTTGGTGATTACCGTCCTTTTGCAAGTGGCTTGAAAAAGTTCGTTAGCCAGGAAAATCAGCCCAGGTTTTCCCGGAAAATTTTGTGGTTTATTTTGAAAAAAATATATCTCCAGAATTTACAAAGTAAGGGCAACCAAATTCAGTTCGTGGGTTTATATCATTATAGGTAAGTTATCTACCAAAATTTAGCTCTGTAGGTCAAAAACCAAAAAAGTGATAGGCATTTAAAGAAAAATAAATTGGGGTTTTCCCCAAAACGTCAAAGTTGCGATATAAAACGTCAAAATTGGAAACATTTAGACAAAGAACTTGAATCTAATACGGGCTATAAAAAGAAAATGTCTCGAGAAGAATGTTTTACAAACCCTGAAGTCTAAGTTTCAACCGTCATTGTCCTTCATTTTACTAAAATATTTCCAGAAAATTCATTTCAAATAGACTCTTTCTCTGATTCTTGGCAGTATCCTTAGCTATGGAGTTTATCGTTTAATGGTATATAATTTTTGTCGAATTTTCGTAAAAAATCAACAAAGCTCAATATATCCGTTATTATACAAGATATGAAAAAAATTGTATACATTAATTATAAGGTGTATTGAGCTACATCTTAAAAAATTATTTCTACAATCACAGGGTGCCCATAAGTCGTTGGTGATACAAATTATCTTTTTTGTTTAATCAAACACGCCTTATGTTATTGCATTTTTGCATTTTCCATCGAAATATAATGCCTGTTTGTAAGAAAAGGAATTCTGGACGCAGAAAGTGCGTTATGGTAGTGAATTTTGATCAAATGCTTCATATTTGAATAGCTCAATTTGAATAGCTCAATTTGATATTAACCTATAAGGTTAAGAAACGAGTTTTTTCGGGAACACTTTAAGTTTACTTTCGGAAATTTTTATACATTTTCAAACAACAAAGTTATTTTGATGAAACATGGCTCATTGTTTTTATAGTAACTCATGTTTATGTTAAACAATGTTTTAAAATTTTCTCTAAATTGGCATTTGGATTTTCTCAAATAGCAATGACAAAAAAGAATGATTTAATGCAGAAAGTGTTACTAAATGGTTTTTGAGCGTTGGGCAGTAAATGTACAGAATGGGATTGACGATGAACAGATTTATTAAGGAAGCAAAATGAACTATCTGGTATGTCAAAATTTTAGTAGTCAATGTCATCTTTACAAGTTTTGATTACTCTATTTAGATAAACCTATCAAAATTGTGACTTGGACAAGCACAACTACCAACCTATTTGTCAAATGTTACAATGTATAATCTATCTCAATAAATATTACTGTTACTATTACTATATAGTTTATACTGGTAACTAAATTTGATATGATTAATGAATCATGACGTTCAGAAACAATACCAAATTTGATGCCTGCTTTCTTAAAAAAAACACATATTTGCTATTAAAAACATTTTTATGAAAATTCACTACCATAACGCACTTGCTGCGTCCTGAACTTTTTTTTATATCTCCAAAAATAGCTCAGATATTATTTCCAAATTGTGTAAATTTTAATAGGACATAAAACCACATAATAATAATAATAATACCTTTATTATCCATTTTGACAGCATACAAGCTACATTAGATTTGTCAGTCTTTTACAATAATTAATTTTTCATAACATTAAAATATTCATTTAACGTATAAAAACACTGGTCTGATAGAAAATCAGAAACTTAACTTTTAAACACCTTAATATTTTGGATATTTTTTAAATTATTAGGAAGATGATTAAATATGTTTAATCAAATACAGTTTGGAGAGTCTTTTATCATCTTGGTTCTAGCATACGGAACATAAAAGTTACAAGCCTGTCTGGTACTAAAGGTATGAACATCACTGTTTAGTCTAAATTTATCACCATTTTTAAAAACATATATACACAATTCTAAAATATATAAACATATCACAGTTAAAATTTTATGACTAGAAAAGTACACCCGGCATGACGTCATCTTTCCTATGTTGAAAATAGAGCGTATTATTCTTTTTTAGCGATAAAGACATCATGCAGCAAGGTAGAATTACCCCACAGACATATACCTACCTCAGTCTAGAATCAATATGACTATAGTATAAAGATATTAATTGCTTTTCAGTCAAAACATTTCTTATATTTATAAATAAAAAATTAAGAGATGCAAGCCTTGAAACCAACGTCGTACAGTGCAACTTCCAGTTGAGATGTTCATCAACGTGTACTCCAAGGAACTTGTAGTTATTGACACACGTTAGATAAGTATTGTCAACACCCACACTAAGTATATCAACTTCCCTCTGACGCGGATGAAATCTCACCATCTCTGTCTTCGACGAATTAAAATATATCAGAGACCGAGAGAACCAACTCTTTAAGTTATTAAAAACATGATGACACTTATTACTCAAAGCATCATCTGTCTTTTCAGAAACGATTAGAGACGTATCATCCGCATATAGAGTAAAATGCGCATCAGGAGATACTTTATCAGGCTCATTGACGTAAAGGGTAAAAAGAATAGGGCCCAGTACTGAGCCTTGAGGCACACCAGTATGAACAACAACACGCTCAGAACATATCCTACTTATTCGTTTTGATATCTTGAACTTTATCTCAGTATACTGTTCTCTGCCCGTCAAGTAAGAGTCAATCCAGCCAAGCGCATTACCTCTCAAACCATAACAATAGAGCCTGTCACACAGCACCCTATGGTCAACACAATCGAAGGTCCTGCTGAGATCACAAAAAATCCCAGCAGGGTACTCGCCAGCCTCCAAACAAGTGACTAAGCCCTGATAGAAGTCAATGAGAGCCCTTGTAGTGGAGTGACCCCCTCTAAAGCCATGCTGACAGTCAGACAATATACCACACGACTGCAAAAATTGTTCCTAGCGATTAAGATAGCTATATTCAAATACCTTTGAAAAAGTCGTAGATAATGTAATCAGCCGATAGTTGTTCAAAATAGTTGGATCATTCTTTTTTATTAAAGGAAAGCCCTTACCAACCTTTAGGTCACTAGGAAAGATACCCGATGTAAATGAAAGATTCACTAAGCAGGTAAGAGGCTTTATAATATGTCTTAAAACTTTATTAACTAAAAAAGGTGGAATTTCGTCTCGACCGCACGAAGACTTATTTTTTATTAACAAAATATACAACTCGTCTTCACTAAAAGCCAATAAATACATTGTTTTGTTATTGGGTTTTGTCGAAACGTTTAAAGGAGTAAATTCCTTAGGAATGTTTTCAATAATATTTTAGGTGCTTCTACAGAGAACGAATTGAATAAGTTAGCGATTTCCCTTGGATCCGTAACTAACCTCTCTTCGTGTCGTATTACAATATTGTTATGTTCATTGACCTGCTTGCCATATTCCACATATTTAAGTCAGGCAAGTTTTTTCATCGCTCCACCAGTCGCGTCTTTTTTTCGTACGAGTAATACAAACAAAAAACTCTCTAAATGCGTCATTTTCATGGGGCTCCACTATCTATTGGTAAAAAGACCGTATCATAATTTGTGATATTTGTTTGTGATATGTGCCAAAAACGCGAAAAGTTGCAAAACAATTGGAATAACTCAAAAACGATGAACGATATCAATTTTTTCCTTCCAAACATGCATTATAATTCGATGGGAAAATGCAAAAATCAATAACATAAGGGCTGTTCTATTAAAAAAAGAAAGTGTGTATCAGCAACGACTTATGGGCCGCCCTGTGTTGTCAAAAATAGATCTATAAGATACAAGTCGAGACACCCTCAAATTACCGTATATATTTTTCTCATATCTTGTATAATAACGGATATGCGCTTTGCCGGAAAAATGCGTGACCCTGTATATGTGTAAACAGATAAAAACTGAAATTGACCTCGTATATGGATTTTAGGGGTTCTAGCACGCGCTCATTTAAAGAAATCTTTTCGAAATTCATAAGTCGCGAGCTTCTCAATAACGAATTTTTTTTACGAAAATATAGACTATTAAACCATGGACACTATGAGCGAAACTACTGCCAAAGCATCAGAAAGAGGGTCTATTTGCAATGGATTTTCCGAAAATATTTTAGTAAAATGATGGGCAAGATGAAACTTAAGGCTTTGTAAAACACTTATTACTTCACTTCTGCTACGTAATCCGTATTTGTCTCAGATTATTTGTCTGAAAATTGCCAATTTTGACGTTTGAAATATCGACTTTGACGTTTTCAGAAGAAAAACTATAAAATTTTCAAAATATTTTTTCTGCTATTTCTTGACTTTTTTGCGCTAAGGAAACCTAACTTTAGTATGTAATATTCAATAAGTTTTGTTAACCACAAAAAATATTTTGTTCCTGTGGTTTCCTCTGATCACCAGTGGCACCCAAAATTGTTTTCTTTAAACTCCTATAACTTTCTTGTCTTTTAACTTACAGATTTGAATTTCGGCATGTAGGGTAAGTTTGATAGTGACCTATTAAATTTCATAAATAGTTTATGGAGGACATGTCATTGACCCCGTCTGTCAACGACAAAATAAATGAAACACTCTCCGAGATAGACCTAATTTTAAATAATTCTAAATAAGTACCTACAGCTTTTTGGTTGTTGATATTAAGCAATTTGTGAAGATGACGTTGGTTATATCGTGATAAAAATAAAATCTAGCCTTACATACTTTGTCCCTATATCGGGGAAGAAATGGGCCAGGAGAGACAATTTACTAAATTGTTGGTTGGTTGTATACAGTCTCCATCTTTTAACATTCTGTGTTATTTGCAGCTGCCGTGACAACATACTACTTGGTTCCGCAACGAGATGGCGGCACGTGTAAAAGGGTGTCTTACATCTCACTTAGTTTCGTGACAAAAAGTCATAGCAACCTCTCTGTTTACAGCTGTAATTTAATTATAAGATTACTTGTTCATTTCTATTCAATCACGGTTGATAGGTATTTAATGTCTGTACCTTTATTGTTTGTTTAATGGAAGGTAGTCTAGAATTCAGGTAAAAAATGTAAATAAATTGTTAATTAGCTCTAAAAAGTTGTGCTTTTGTGTGAACAAAACGTTTTGCTCTACACATTTTGACTATACGAGGGTTTATCCACAAGTTCATTAAACTTATGATTTATATCGGTGTATGTCTTAAACAGATATGCTTTAAAAGTTTAAATATTGATAAGAAGTGAATCAAGTGTTGTCCAATGTATTAACCTATTCTTGGAGGGTCATTTTTGAAACAGCTGTGGGTGTTTTTAACGGATTTTAAGCGGATTGTCAGTGCAAATTAACACATGCCTTACCTGGGATAAATTATAATTTAACAAACCTTATAATGAAATTTTATTTAACTGTAATAAGCATAATGTAAAATAGATGTAATATGATCTATAATAGAAATTATCTCAGGGCTTGAGTTCAGGCACTTGTAGTTGGCAGGTTTTAAGAGGCACAAATGAAATCAGGCATTATTAATAAAATTGGTTTATTTGAAAAATTATTGACTCTATATGCAGTGGATAAAATTTAATACATTAGATGAAAGAAAAATAATTGATTTAATTACTTGTGACACTGTAAGAATGAATTGTGGAGCACACTCTATAAAAGAAAATGAAAGCCACAGATAAACAGTGTACTTAACTTTCAGCTTCAGGTTGAAGGGGTCCTCTTTGGCGATGGTTCTGAAGAAGTGTCCTTCCTGATGATGTTGTTATTGAGGGCTCATTCCTAGCCATGTGATTTAGGGGCTCTTCATTTACGATGGTGTTGAACGTTCCTCCCTAACGGTGGTGTTGAAGGGGGCTCCTCACTTACAGTGTTGTTGGAAGGTCTTCTATTTACGATGTTCCTTTGGGGGCTTACTAGCGATGATGAAGGCCGCCTCCATACCAACGGTGATGTTGAAGACTACTTCCCTACCAACGGGGTGCTATTCAGGCATGCTGCTTTCAAAGTAGAATTTAACTGTGATATTTCATCTTTTAAGGTCGAGACAGAAGAGAGACTGGCGTATGTCGCACGCGTATATATAACGACCCTCTTATCGCAAATATGTCATAAAATCAACTCGCACGAAGGCGCGTTTCTATGGGTTTATTGCGGTAGCGCAAGCGACCGCCGAGCTTGACGTCACTGAAGGGACTTAGGCCCTGACGTCACAAACGGGGTTGATTCAGAAGCTTAAAAGTAAACGGCGTTGACGCGTGTGACATGTCACACTTTACATGTTACACACTTTCTCCTTTAGGTTTTTAATCACCTTCCTTTTTTTTCTAGCTCGATTTTATCATGTGGGACAGAATATTTACGTAACTGGAAATACAGATAGAAAGTCCAGGCAAATATGGAAGGAAGCTATAAATAGCTGGTACAATGAGTATAAATATTACAGATACAGCAATCAGTTTAGTGCTGCAACAGGACACTACACTCAGGTATTTAAACACAATGGCTGCTATAATTGTTATTGAAACCATGTTCTGAACGCAGAGGCGCCATCTCTTGAGAGCAGGCGAGACATATTATCTCACGTCTGCGACTTTAGTACAGCACACCTGACTTAATATGTTAATTATTCAGTTAATGTTAATATTAATATAGTAAGAAGCTTTTTCATTGATAGTAGCTCTAACTTCGTACGTTTATACAACCGTAGGGGAGAAAGGCCCAAAATGATCCCAGCGGGCAAAAAGATCCACCCTATTATCTTTAATACGGATTTTTTATTTCAACAACACACCACCAGGGCTCACAGCCTAAATACTATCGTACCGTGGAGGAAAGAGGCAACTTGTTAATTCTGGAATTGAAGGTTTGGAGGTTCGGAGGAGAAGGAAACACATGCGCCGGCAAGGAATTCCACAACTCGGAAGTCCTCGAGACAAAAGAGCGGGCATAACAAGATGTTCTATGTCTGGTGACCTGGACAGTAAAAGAGTGCATTCGCTCTGTTCCCCTGGTAGATCTGTTGGGGGCAGCAGGTGGAGGAACTATGGAAGAAAGCTCCTCTGAGCAGTGCCCGTGCAGATATCTATAAAAGAGAGAGAGAGAGAGAGAGAGAGAGAGAGAGAGAAAGAGGTCACCAACGTAACGTCTGTGGGCAAAGGATGGCAGCCTTTGGGTGAGGGCAAGGTCACCGATGAGACGTCTAGTTCTCTTCTGAATGGAATCCAGGATAGCGAGTGTAGAAGCGGTAGCAGCACCCCAGATGTGGGAGCAGTATTCGAGGTTTGGCATTATTTGTGAAGTATACAAGGTATAGATATTAGTTGGTGAAATGTATTTGCGAGCCCGGAAGAGGAAACCTAATTTATTAGCAGCCGCTTCTGCAATTGATGTGAGATGTTGGTGCCAACTGAGATTTTGATCCACAGAAATGCCAACAAGTGAAAAGAACTCATTACTTTGAATAACTTGGTTGTTCATAGTGGTGGGTCTAGGGCTGGCGTATCTCTTATGAGATAGAAAGCAAGACTGTGATTTGCTGGAGTTGAATTGTACAAGATTTCTCCTTCCCCAGTCTAATATTTTTTGGAGATCCACAGAGACAGAACCCTCCATGAGTCTGCGATCCTCATCTAATTGGGCTAAAGAGACAGGTTTAAAATATTGTATATTTGAGTGGAGGGTATTGTCGCTTGCGTAACTGAGAATTGGGTTGGATTAGCTAGAGAGGAGGTCATTGATGTGGAGGAGAAACAACGTAGAGGCCAAAGCTGAACCTTGAGGGACTCCTGCACTAATCGGATACAGTTTAGACGAATGGCCATCCACAACAACAGAAATGCTCCGGTTGGAGAGGAAATTTGCTGTCCAGGTACAGAGTTTTAGAGGTAGGCCATAGGACAAAAGTTTATCAAGCAACGCTGTATGCCAGACCTGATCGAATGCTTTGAATGTGTCGAGAGCGACAATCTAGGATTCACCGTGTAGTTCCATAGACTTGCGCCAAAAATGGGTGACAAAGGAAAGGAGGTCGGTAGTTGATCTGTGCTGACGTAATCCATACTGTCTGTCGTGGATTAGCCTGTGTTTTTCAAGAAATTTTAGTAATTCAGTGTTTATATACTTTTCCATCACTTTAGAGATGACTGAAAGTAGAGAAATAGGCATGTAGTTGCTAGGAAGCGCTTTCGATCCTTTCTTGAGGACGGGTTGTACTCGAGCAGTTTTCCAGTTACTAGGGAATATGCCTCTATTGTAAGATGTCTGAAACAGACGAGTCAAAACAGGAGCAAGTTCTGGTGCACATTTTTTGAGAACATTTGCTGGGATCTCCTCAAGGGCAGAGGCTTTCCTGGTATTAAGAGAAAAGGGCATCTTTCGTACCTTTTTAGTTTTTAAAATAATATCCGTCATTTTATGAGTGACATTGGGGACTGTTGGTGGTTGAACATTTGGAGGTGGGTTGAGAGTAGAATTTCCGGCAAACAACGAGGCAAAAGTTCAGCCTTGCCCAAAGCGGTAGAAACAATTTCGTCCCCTGAAACAAGAGGTGGGAACGTGCTCTTGCATAAATTATTCCCCATTGGTTTAGCAAGAGCCCAGAAAGGTTTGCTGCCATTCAAACTTGAGAGAACCTTGTCGTGTCTTGCGTCGTTAAATGCTTGATGGTTTTCTTGACTGGAATTGTGTAGAAATGTTTTGTGCCAGGGCTTTTGAGTGGCTGAAGAGGTTTTCTGTGTACGTGGAATAAATAATTCCATGCCAGCTTGGATAATTTCGGTAACGTTTTGTGAGATATCAGAGCGGTCAGGATGAGAAAAGCAGACAGACGCCCATGGAAATGAGAAAAAGTAATCCCGCATCTCATCCCAGTTCGCAGAGTTGTAGTGCCAAACGATACGTGGGTGTGATGACTGTGTGACCTCGGGTTGCATTGCGCAGGAATCACTGACCATGCCGCGTGGTTTGTGCGACCAAGGGGGGCGGTGACTGATATCTTATAGCATTCAGTTTTTGTAGTAAGAAGGAGACCCAAGGGATTTGAGCTGTGTGTTGGGATGCGAGGAAAGTAAGTAGGTTACTGAACCATATTGGCTAAGGAATTGCTGACTGCAAAGACCTCAACTGCTCTCCCTTGTGGATCGGTTTTTGAAGATCCTAGCCATTCATTATTATGGACATTGAAGTCACCAAGAATAGTGACCTCGGAGGAAGGATGCAAGTTTTGTTCCAAGTGTTTTCTTAATATTAAATAATGAAAGAGATATTGTTCTCGAACGTACTGCTTGACCGGCCTGTATTGTATAATTTAATGAAATAAACAACATATTAATAATAATAATAAATAATAAGAATTGGGACTAATCATTGTTTAGGATTCTTCCTAAATCATACACTCGGTTTGCGAGCGATTTTTCCGTTAGGAGGATCATTTTGGGCCCTTCTTCTACTAATATAAATGTTAGTAGCGAGTTCTGCATTAACCCTGTAAATTTTTAATTCTATTGCTATATTTTTATTTTAGCTGGTATGGTCTAATACAAAATATGTTGGATGTGGTTATGCCTACTGTTCAGAAAAGACACCTTACCAAAATTATTACGTTTGCAATTATGGACCAGGGTAAATATAATATTACGATTGGTTTGTAAGTTTTCTATCATAATTAATTTTCATTTCAGAGGAAATATTATAGGGCAGTATCCTTACAAGACCGGATAATTTAATAAAGCAGCCTTATAGTACGCTCCGTTATTTTTGGTTGTAAAATATAGTTAAATAGAGAATATTTTTTTAATTTGCATTTTAAATTAATTAATCGAACTCTGCAGTATTTTCGAGTTGCGTTTATGGCTCGTCGCAGGATATTTTACAAGGAAGCGTTTCTCAACGCTCCAGTATCTGGACTCTGGACCCACTTTTTGGAAATAATTTTAACCAGCTACTCAGTAGCGTGCTGATGATGCACCAGGACAGTTCTAAGCTGCAGTCCACGTAAATAAATAAAAAATCACAAAAAGTACAGCAAACAAATGAAGTGTATATTTAAAAATGATTACAGTGTAGTGCAACATTCCAAAAGATATATATATATATATATATATATATATATATATATATATATATATATATATATATATATATATATATATATATATATATATATATATATATATATATATATATATATACAGATCTTCCAATTGGTGATTTTTTTTAATTAACTAGAAAAACAGGAATATTTAGAAGAAACTAACTAGCCTACTAGATTTCACGTAAAAAGTTCTAAAAGAATTCGTGTTTCCCTTTTTGACAAATTTATTATTTATTATTTATTATCTCCAAAAAATATTAGACTGAGGAAGTAGAAATCTTGTACAATTCAACCCCACCAAATCTCAGTCTTGCTTTCTTTCTCATAAAAGATACACCAGCCCTAGAACCATTACAATGAACAACAAATTTCTGTGGATCGAAATCTCAATTGGCACCAACATGTATCATCAATATCAGAAGCGGCTGCTAAGAAATTAGGTTTCCTCCTCCGGGCTCGCAAATTCTTTTCACCGGCTAATCTCTATACCTTATATACTTCACAAATAAGGCCAAACCTCGAATACTGCTCCCACATCTGGGGTGCTGCTGCCGCTTCTACACTCGCTAGCCTCAGCTCCATTCAGAAGAGAGCTATACGTCTCATTGGTGACCCTACCCACACCCAAAGACTGCCATCCCTTGCCCACCGACATGCCGTTAGTGACCTCTCTCTCTCTTTTATAGATATCTGCACGGGCAGTGCTCAAATGAGCTTTCTTCCGTAGTTCCTCCACCTGCTGCCCCCAACAGATCTACCAGGGGAACAGAGCGAATGCACCCTTTTACTGCCCAGGTCACCAGACATAGAGCATCTTGTTATTCCCGCTCTTTTGTCCCGAGGACTTTCAAGTTGTGGAATTCCTTGCCGGCGCATATTTTTCCTTCTCCTCCGAACCTCCAAACCTTCAAGTCCAGAATTAACAAGTTGCCTCTTTCCTCCTTGTCGACACCCACGGTACGATAGTATTTAGGCTGTAAGTCCTCGTGGTGTGTTGTTGAAATAAATAATAAATAAAAAAGTAAGTTGTCAGACAACTGAAATACAAGAGGTACCTGAAAATGCAATATTTTTAATATTGCCCTGTAAGCTCGGAAACTAAGAGGGCTATGACACTTTTGTTTGCGGCATCTTTCGTTTTACAAAAAAGTAGTTCAGGCTCGCGAAAACCGCAAGGTTTTTTCTTTGCCAATAACCGAGATATCGAGCAACTGCAACCAAAATGGGACATCCTGGAAAAGAAAATTTAGAGAAATTGGTGAGGTCTCCTGGGGTAACATTAATTAGTGTATCCTAAGAGATCTTCATATCAAATTTAGTGCTTTTGTCCGCCAGGTAATGATAATTTCATTAGGCCACCTAACTATTAGGGTATGCTATATTTGGGACAGTTACCCTACGTATTTATTCAACAAGTACACAAATAATAACTCTCGTTTAGAAATATATATTTTTAAAATGTTACATGATTTACATGTATGATAATATAGATCAACAAAAGTAATCAATAAAAAAGTTTATTTTTCCTTTGCTTGCTAACAGCGATGGACCTTCAATTGCTGATGGTTATTATTCCAAAAACAAGTTTAAATTTAGCCAAACTTTTAAGATTTTCACCAGATTATTTAAGTAACAGCAATAACAGTTTAAGTTATCAATAAATAATATTGACAAACAAAATAAATTTAATAAATTATATTGACAAATCTATCAATCACCTAATCTATATAAATGTATAACACTCATTGGGAACGTAAGGAACTGGAGATTCTATCGCTGACTCATTCCGAGCAGTAGTTGACATTTTGGATTCTTGTGAACTGGTGTCGTGTACTGTCATGGTTGTATTTTCTCGGCCTACTATGCTTATTAAAGACAGTGCGAATGCTTCATTCTTCTTGAACTTCATTGAATGTTGGGCACCAAAGACGGCCAACCACCACCAAATTATGACCACTAGGAAAAAAAATTATCGAAACTAACATTTTACAACAACTAGTTTTTTGCAGTTTTGTCAACATAGCAAAAACTGCCATATTCATGGTTTATTTACAATCAACTATTACATTACTTGTCAACAAAAAAATATCCTAAAAATCAGTAATTTAAATAAATAACATGCACTAATAACTATCTATAACGAGGTGCATAAATACACCTCGATACAATTTAATTAAACATATATGCAACAGACAGATATAAAGTATCTGACAGTACTCTTTAACTCAATATTAAGGTTAACACATTGGCGAGACCAACTAAAGTTTGCTCAAATAATTATGGTTTTAAAGCAGGGCAAAACAGAAACAAAGTAGGGGCTAAAGCTGAACCTTGAGGAACTCCTGCATTAATTGGATACAGTTTAGAGGAATGGCCATCCACAACAACAGAAATGCTCCTGTTGGAGAGGAAATTTGCTGTCCAAGTTTATTAAGCAGCGCTGCGTGCCTGACCGGGTCGAATGGTTTGGATATGTCTAGAGCAACAATCTGGGGTTCACCCTGTAGTTCCATAGTTTTGTTCCAAGAATGGGTGACAAAGGAACGGAGGTCGGCGCTGACAGAATCCATACTGCATGTCGTGGATTAGAGTGTGTTTTTCAAGAAATTTTAATAATTCGTAAGGGCTTTAGACACTTTCTTGGGAACGGGTTGTACTCTAGCAGTTTTCCAGTTACTAGGGAATATGCCTCTATTGTAATATGTCTTAAACAGACGAGTCAGGACAGGAGCAAGTTCTGCTGCGCATTTTTTGCTGGGATCTCAAAGGTTTTCATGGCATTAAGAAAAGAGAGCGTCTCACGTACCTTTTTAATTTTGAAAATGATATCCGTTACTTTATGCGCGACATTGGAGACTGTTGGTGGTTGAACATTTGAAGGCGGGTTGAGAGTAGAATTACCGGCGAACAACGAGGTAGAAAGTTCAGCCTTGCCCAGGGCGGTAGAAACAATTTCATCCCCTGAAACAGGAGGTGGGAACGTGCTCTTGCAGAAATTATTCCCAATAGATTTAGCAAGAGTCCAGAAGGGTTTGCTGCCGTTGGAGCTTGAGAGGACTTTGTTTTTGATGTGGTTATTAAACGAGCTTTTTGTCCGGAAAGAATGCGGACATAGCGGTTTCTTGCGTCGTAAAATGCTTGACGGTTTTCTTGACTGGGATTGTGTAGAAGCGTTTTGTAGGCTGTGACCTTGTCAAGTCTGGACTTGTCACAGGATTTAGAAAACTAGGGCTTTTGAGTGACTGAAGAGGTTTTCTGTGTACGTGGAATAAATAATTTCATGCCAGCTTGGATAATTTTGGTGACGTTTTGTGAGATATCAGAGGGGCCAGGAGGAGAGAAAACGACAGACGCCTATGGAAATGAGGAAAAGTAATCCCGCATTTCGTCCCAGTTCGCGGAGTTGTAGTGCCAAACAATACGTGGGTGTGATGACTTTGTGACCATAGGTTGCATTGCACAGGGAGCAGTGACCATGCCGTGGTCTGAGCGACCAAGGGGGGGGGCGTGGTGACTGATGTTTTATAGCATTCAGGTTTTATAGTAAGAAGGAGATCCAAGGGATTCGAGCTGTATGTTGGTATGCAAGGAAAGTAAGTAAGTTGCTAAACCGTATTGGCTAAAGAATTGCTGACTGCAAAGACCTCCACTGCTCTCCCTTGTGGATCGGTTTTTGAAGATTCTAGCCATTCCTTATTATGGACATTGAAGTCACCAAGAATAGTGACCTCAGAGGAAGGATATTCAGAAATCAGAATTAGGAAATTAAGGTGATTAGTGGCTGTTTTGGCACTGTTTTGGGTTTCGGTGAGGAAGAGGATTTGGGGCCTCTAAGCCTGGATGAAATGGTAGTCGGATTTCAGGTTAGAATTTAGGCCACATATATTCGAGAAGGATATGTTAAATCTTGATGCCGGCTCCCCCTGTACACCCCTCTCCCGGAGATCCGAATGGAGGGGTATTTTATCTCCGGAATCTTTTGTACAAGGAGGAGCTATCATTATGTTTGTTTATAAGGGAAACCGACTCATATACCAGAATCGGAAACGTCCGTGCGGACTTCACCGGTCTCTTGATGTAAGGGGTGGTATCCCCTCGGGCGTGAAAATAGCCTTTACTAATACGTAAAGAAAAAGTCCACTATCACCTGGTTTGGTTGCCCTTGCTTTGTGATTTCCGGAGATATAAACACTTAAAAATTCAAACTGACCCCGGATATGTGTTCTAGGGGGCCTAATTAGCGCTCATTTGAAGAATTTTTTTCAAAATTCAAAATCTCGGATCTCTTCATTAGTGTTTTTTTTTACAAAAGATTCACTAAGAGCAGCCCCCATCTACTTGTTTCTGTTGTGATACACAATTCACTGTTAATCATCTGCTTGTGGAATGTCCATTATATCAAGCAAATAGGATTGCCTCAAACATACTGAACAACCCAACAATCCAATAGAGGAAACAATACTGAAGTCAAGTGCACAGCATTTAAGGTTAGAGCAGGATATTTTTTTTATAAGAAAAAAAAGAGACAATAGAGTATGATTAAGCAACAGTAGATCAGCAAGAGAACTACACATGTTGCACGGATAGATAAGGAGACTCCGCGATATATGCTGTATAAAAGAAGACTCTCTACTGACTAGGTTGGCGTGTTAGATGGCGGCAAGTCGATACATGTATATCCGCTGGACATATAGGTGGTTATACAGACATTAAATTATCAATACTCACCAATATAGATTACTGATCCCCAAATGAAGGTGTTGCTCAGCTTGTCAGTTTTAGAAACCAGATGGAAAATTAGAGCCCCAATTTTAGATAAACATCCAAGTAGTTCGCATAATAACCATGGCCATGCTAACCAACGTTTTTGCTGTAAAGAACAGTTTGAAAATAGAATATCTTTTAGCATTAAGGCATTGTCTATAATGAATTATTTTATTTTATTTTATTGAGTAACATAATGTGGATTTCAATTTCATTGCCTAAAATTTCATGTGTTTACGAGTAATTTAAAAAGTGTAGACGCAGCAAGTGCGTTATGGAAGTGAATTTTCATTAAAATGTTTTAAATAGCAAATATGGCATCAATCTGGTTACCGGTATAGCCTATATAGTAGAAACAATGTACCATATTTTATCAGTATAACTTATTGATTGAAAATGTACAAACATTTTCGGAAAATAACCGGAAACTCTGTACTTCCGAAGGGTGGAGCGTGGTTCTGTGCGTTGATCGGAAAAGGGGTTTTGTCTCGAGTGCCACCACTTCACTTGAGGTTTTAGGTTCCTGGGTGAAAGTGGAAGCCCCAAAGTTATTGATGTCCAAGTAACGGACCACCCTAAGAGAGAAGTATGCTTGGAAAGACTCCAGTGGAGTAGTTTGGTTTCCAGGGGTCAAATTTATAGAGACTTTAATAGCGAACAAGAAGTGGAAACGTGCTGTTGCATAAATTATTCCCAATAGATTTAGCAAGAGTCCAGAAGGGTTTGCTGCCGTTGGAGCTTGAGAGGACTTTGTTTTTGATGTGGTTATTAAACGAGTTTTTTGCCTCAGAAAGAATGTGGACATAGCGGTTTCCAACGTCAGTCTGCAAGCGCCGTAAATCAGCGAATATATAATTGTTGTGGCATAAATTAAATAAAGAAATATTAATAGTACCATGCAAATGTACCAATTGTTTTCGAACTAAGCATTTTCCATTTTTAACATCACTTGTACATATATTTCATTATATTCTCAATAAAATCACCTTTTGTTTCGAAACCACTTAGTATTGTTATTCTTGCAAATGGTCATATATCCAATTCTCCCTATAACAAGTCTCCAGTTCTTATAACACTTGTCCCTGCTTTGTACAATCAGTGTATATATTGAGTTAAGATTTTAATAGTATATGTGACCCAGCAATTAATGACGATCGGATATTTGATCAAATTTGTTCATCCTATGTCCATATTCATCCACCAAATAAAAACTATTTTTGTATACATAGTGAGATGTAAGACAGGAGTCGCCAACTCGTTGCGGAACCAAGTAGTATGTTGTCGCAACAGCTCCAAATAACACAAAGTGTTATAAAATAGAGACTATGTACAACCGACTATATCATAGCCGTATTATTTTATAGGTGTTTTCTCGCTGCAATTAGTATGCCGTACTGACGAGCTCTAATTAGAGCGAAACCGGTCTACGGTTTTAATTGTGGTGAGAATACATCTAGCAGCATTGCATACATTGTCCCTATATTAGTGAATAAATTAGCCAGAGCTGACGATTTACAAAATTGTTAGTTGGTGTACACAGTCTCTATTTTATAATATTTTGTGTTATTTGGAGCCGACAATAGGCATGGATGCAAAATGATAATGTTTTGTATCCTCCTACTATGTCGAAAAGCATAACTATTGGACAATTGATAGTCCCTTTATTAATCTTATTTTTAAAGGGGTAGTCATTGATCAAATCCAATCCATAGCAGGTGGTAGTGGAATTTTCCTTTACATAATAGTAAAGGATTTTTTTCACGCCCGAGGAGGTACCACCCCATACATTAAGGGGCCGGTCAAGTCTCAACGGACGTTTCCGGTCTGGTGTATGAGTCGGTTTCCCTTATAAGCAAAAATGATGATGGCTCCTCCTTGTAAAAAGATTCCAGAGGTAAAATACCCCTCCATTCGGATCTCCGGGAGAGGGGTGTGCAGGGGGCGCCAACATCAAGATTTAACATATCCTTTTCGAATATATGTGGCATAAATTCTAACCTGAACTCCGTCCACCATTTCCTCCAGGCTAACAGGCCCCAACTACTCTTTCTCACCGAAACCCAAATCAGTGCCAAAACAGCCACTAATCACCTTAATTTTCCGAGGTATGAGCTCCTTACTTCCTTTAGATTGCATGGAGGCGTGTGCGCATACGTCCGTAACAATCTACCCTGCACCAGACTCCCCAATTTCGAAGCTGGAAGAAAAGACATACTATGGATAAAACGCTCTCTCAGGGCTGCAACTAAATTCATCTGTTGAATTTACCGGTCACCTTCTGACAACAACTTTGTCCAGCTCTTTGACTACCTTTCTGAAAAAACCGATGACTGATTTCTGACTATCCTTCCTCTGAGGTCACTATTCTTGGTGACTTCAATGTCCATAATAAGGAATGGCTAGGATCTTCAAAAACCGATCCACAAGGGAGAGCAGCGGAGGCCTTTGCAGTCAGCAATTCTTGAGCCAATATGGTTCAGCAACCTACTTACTTTCCTCGTATCCCAACACACAGCTCAAATCCCTTGGATCTCCTTCTTACTACAAAACCTGAATGCTATAAGATATCAGTCACCACTCCCATTTGGTCGCTCAGACCACGGCATGCAACCCGAGGTCGCACAGTCATCACACCCACGTATCGTTTGGCACTACAACTCCGCAAATTGGGACGAAATGCGGGATTACTTTTCCTCATTTCCATTAGCGTCTGTCTGCTTTTCTCATCCTGACCTCTCTGATATCTCACAAAACGTCACCGAAATTATCCAAGCTGGCATGGAATGATTTGTTCCACGTACACAGAAAACCTCTTTAGCCACTCAAAAGCCCTGGTTCTCTAAATCCTGTGACAAGGCCAGACTTGAAAAGGTCAAAGTCACAAAACGCTTCTACACAATCCCAGTCAAAAAAATCGTCAAGCATTTAACGACGCAAGAAACCGCTATGTCCGCATTCTTTCTGAGGCAAAAAACTCGTTTAATAACCACATCAAAAACAAAGTCCTCTTAAGCTCCAACGGCGGGATACCCTTCTGGACTCTTGCTAAATCTGTTGGGAATAATTTCTGCAAAAGCACGTTCCCACCTCTTGTCTCAGAGGATAAAATTGTTTCTACCGCCCTGGGCAAGGCTGAACTTTTTGCTCCGTTGTTCGCCGGCAATTCTACTCTCAACCCACATCCAAAAGTTTAACCACCAACAGTCCCCAATATCGCGCATAAAATGACGGATATCATTTTCAAATCTAAAAAGGTACGAAAGATGATCTCTTCTCTTAATACCAGGAAAGCCTCTGGCCTTGACGAGATCCCAGCAATTGTTCTCAAAAAATGCGCACCAGAACTTGATCCTGTCCTAACTCGTCTGTTTCAGATATCTTACAATAAAGGCATATTTCCTAGTAACTGGAAAACTGCTCGAGTACAACCCATCCCCAAGAAAGGATCCAAAGCGCTTCCTAGCAACTACAGGCCTATTTCTCTCCTTTCAGTCGTCTCTAAAGTGATGAACAAGTATATAAACACCGAATTATTAAATTTCTTGAAAAATACAGTCTAATCCACGACAGGCAGTATGGATTCCGTCAGCGCAGGTCGACTGCCGACCTCCTTTCCTTTGTCACCCATTCTTGGAACAAGTCTATGGATTTACACGGTGAATCCCAAATTGTTGCTCTAGACATATCCAAAGCATTCGACCAGGTCTGGCACGCAGCGCTGCTTAATAAACTTGGACAGCAAATTTCCTCTCCAACAGGAGCATCTCTGTTGTTGTGGATGGCCATTCCTCTAAACTGTATCCAATTAATGCAGGAGTTCCTCAAGGTTCAGCTTTAGCCCCTACTTTGTTTCTTCCCCACGTCAATGACCTCATCTCTAGCACATCCAACCCAGTTCACAGTTACGCGGACGACAGCACCCTCCACTAAAATATTCAATATTCTAAGCCTGTCTCTTTAGCCCAATTAGATGATGATCGCAGACTCATGGAGGGTTCTGTCTCCGTGGATCTCCAAAAAATATTAGAGTGGGGAAGTATAAATCTTGTACAATTCAACCCCACCAAATCTCAGTCTTGCTTTCTTTCTCATAAGAGATACACCAGCCCTAGACCCATAACAATGAACAACCAAGTTATTCAAAGTAATGAGTCATTTTCTCTTGTTGGTATTTCTGTGGATCGAAATTTTGATTGGCACCAACATGTCACATCAATTGCAGAAGCGGCTGCTAAGAAATTAGGTTACCTCTTCCGGGCTCGCAAATACTTTTCACCAGCTAATCTCTATACCTTATATGCTGCACAAATAAGGCCAAACCTCGAATACTGCTCCCACATCTGTGGTGCAGCTGCCGCTTCTACACTCGCTATCCTGGACTCCATTCAAAAGAGAGCTTTCCGTCTCATCGGTGACTCTACCGTCACCCAAAGACTGCCATCCCTTGCCCACCGACGTGCCGTTGGTGACCTCTCTCTCTCTTTTATAGATATCTGCACGGGCACTGCTCAGAGGAGCTTTCCTCCATAGTTCCCCCACGTGCTGCCCCCAACAGATCTACCAGGAGAACAGAGCGGATGCACCCTTTTACTGTCCAGGTCACCAGACATAGAACATCTTGTTATGCCCGCTCTTTTGTCCCGAGGACTTCCAAGTTGTGGAATTCCTTGCCGGCACATGTTTTTCCTTCTCCTCCGAACCTCCAAACCTTCAAGTCCAGAATTAACAAGTTGCCTCTTTCCTCCTTGTCAACACCCACGGTACGATAGTATTTAGGCTGTAAGCCCTCGTGGTGTGTTGTTGAAATTAAAAAAAAATGCTGTGATGACAACATACTACTTGGTTCCGCAACGAGATGACGACTCATGTCTTACATCTCACTATGCGCCGTGAGGTTGTCTACCATAGCCGTATTACTTTATAGGTGTATTTTCGCTACAATTAGTATGGCGTACTGAAGAGCTCTAATTAGAGCGAAACCGGTCTACGGTTCTAATTGTGGTGAGAATACATCTAGCCTTACATGTTGTGTTTTACTTATAATTATTATTGCAATGCACTTCCTTATCAGTGATTCCAGAGCTTATTAGCAGCATATCTAAGTTAAATAGTTTGTTGTGCATACATATATGTCGAACTAGTACCCTTATCTAGCAAAATTGTCTAAATTTTGCACTAAGGGTCTAATAATATGAGCTTTTAGTCAAAATCAACACAAAACAAGTAGGTATCCTAGTTAAGTTAAACGTTTTAAATATTTCAACTTAGTCAGTTACAGTTTGTAGACGAATTAAGAAACAAAAACAGAGTAAATAACACCAGGACAAACCTCTACAAAATCTTTGTTTAAATTTATTCAATTTTAACCTGCATATTAATATATCAAATAAATTATTGAATAAGTTTTTGTTTTAGCGATTAATCTTGATACTACTTTATAATGGGGGCTTAGGGCAAATTGACAAATCTGAGAACTTCAGCAAACCTACCGCTATACATATAATATAATAGGTAGGGTAAGGTTGTCTAATTCGGAACACCAAACATATTTTTTCAACTAAAACCGCAATGCAAAAACCAAAATCACATTCAGGTAAGTTACACTAATATTCTCACTTGTTTCTTAAAAAAATATTAGAACTCGCTATGAATGAATACAAATACTTTATTTAAACAAAATCAAGAAGGTGCAAAGGTTCAATTTAGGATACCGGTTTTATAAATTGGATCGGAAGTCTCCTTATTTGGACCCCTTGGAAAGCTGAACAAAACCAAACCATAAAATTAACAAGATAAAACTCTGAAACTCATATGTACAATATCTGAATCTCTTGACTTACAGTCAATGCAGAAATATATCTTCATGCTTCTAGAAACATTTGCACACTTTACGTGGCACCAAGTTCGGCACCCCATGCATTGAATCATTTCTTCAGGGTCTGCCTTTTCACGTATTGCCCAGTACCAGCTTTCATCTTCAGTTTCTATAACTTCAGCTGGGGTGTTCTTGGAAAGCATGACTTTTGTTGTGTTGGATTTAGACGGATCTATTTGCTTCTTAACTATTCTGATTGAAATCTTATTTTAACCAACCATCAGTTTGCTCTAGACGCTTTTGATACTTCCGATTGACTCTTGTAAGATTGCCCAGTACCATTGCCGACAATAGGCATGGATGCAAAATGATAATGTTTTGTATCCTCCTACTATGTCGAAAAGCATAACTATTGAACAATTGATAGTCCCTTTATTAATCTTATTTTTAAAGGGGTAGACATTGATCCAATCCAATCCATAGCAGGTGGTAGTCGAATTTTCCTTTACGTAATAGTAAAGGATTTTTTGACGCCCGAGGAGGTACCACCCCATATATCAACGGGCCGGTGAAGTCCCAACGGACGTTTCCGGTTCTGGTGTATGAGTCGGCTCCCCTTATAAGCAAAAATGATGATGGCTCCTCCTTGTACAAAATATTCCGGAGACAAAATATCCCTCCATTCGGATCTCCAGGAGAGGGGTGTACAGCGGGCGCCAACATCAAGATCTAAAATATTATTTTCGAATATATGTGGCCTAAATTCTAACCTGAACTCCGTCCACCATTTCCTCCAGGCTAACAGACCCCAAATCCTCTTCCTCACCGAAACTTAAATCAGTACCAAAACAGCCACTAATCACCTTAATTTTCCAGGGTATGAGCTCCTTACTTCCTTTAGATTGCATGGAGGCGTGTGCGCATACGTCCGTAGCAATCTACCCTGCACCAGACTCCACAATTTAGAAGCTGGAAGAAAAGACATACTATGGATTAAACTCTCTCTCAGGGCTGCAACTAAATTCATCTGTTGCATTTACCGGTCACCTTCTGACAACAACTTTGTCCAGCTCTTTAATTACCTTTATGAAAAACTGACTATCTGATTTCTGAATATCCTTCCTCCGAGGTCAATATTCTTGGTGACTTCACTGTACATAATAATGAATGGCTAGGATCTTCAAAAACCGATCCACAAGGGAGAGCAGCGGAGGCCTTTGCAGTCAGCAATTCTTTAGCCAATATGGTTCAGCAACCTACTTACTTTCCTCGCATTCCAACACACAGCTCAAATCCCTTGGATCTCCTTCTTACTACAAAACCTGAATGCTATAAGATATCAGTCACCGCCCCCCTTGGTCGCTCAGACCACGGCATGGTCACTGCTTCCTGCGCAATGCAACCCGAGGTCACACAGTCATCACACCCACGTATAGTTTGGCACTACAACTCCGCAAACTGGGACGAAATGCGGGATTACTTTTCCTCATTTCCATGGGCGTCTGTCTGCTTCTCTCATCCTGACCCCTCTGATATCTCACAAAACGTCACCGAAATTATCCAAGCTGGCATGGAATTATTTATTCCACATACACCGAAAACCTCTTCAGCCACTCAAAAGCCCTGGTTTTCTAAATCATTTGACAAGGCCAGACTTGAAAAGGTCAAAGCTCACAAAACGCTTCTACACAATCCCAGTCAAGAAAACCGTCAAGCATATAACGACGCAAGAAACCGATATGTCCGCATTCTTTCTGAGGCAAAAAACTCGTTTAATAACCACATCAAAACAAAGTGCTCTTAAGCTCCAACGGCGGCAAACCCCTCTGGACTCTTGCTAAATCTATTGGGAATAATTTCTGCAAGAGCACGTTCCCACCTCTTGTCTCAGGGGATGAAATTGTTTCTACCGCCCTGGGCAAGGCTGAAATTTTTGCTTCGTTGTTCGCCGGCAATTCTACTCTCAACCCACCTCCAAATGTTCTACCACCAACAGTCCCCAATGTCGCGCATAAAATGACGGATATCATTTTCAAAACTAAAAAGGTACCAAAGATGCTCTCTTCTCTTAATACCAGGAAAGCCTCTGGCCTTGACGAGATCCCAGCAATTGTTCTCAAAGAAATGCGCACCAGAACTTGCTCCTGTCCTGACTCGTCTGTTTCAGACATCTTACAATAGAGGCATATTCCCTAGTAACTGGAAAACTGCTCGAGTACAACCCGTCCACAAAAAAGGATACAAAGCGCTTCCTAGCAACTACAGGCCTATTTCTCTCCTTTCAGTCGTCTCTGAAGTGGTGGAAAAGTATATAAACACCGAATTACTAAAATTTCTTGAAAAACACAGTCTAATCCACGACAGGCAGTGTGGATTCCGTCAGCGCAGATCGACTGCAGACCTCCTTTCCTTTGTCACCCATTCTTGGAACAAGTCTATGGAACTACACGGTGAATCCCAGATTGTCGCTCTAGACATATCCAAAGCATTCGACCAGGTCTGGCACGCAACGCTGCTTAATAAACTTAAACAGTCCACAGTTACGCGGACGACAGCACCCTGCACTCAAATATACAATATTCTAAGCCTGTTTCTCTAGCCCAATTAGATGAGGATCGCAGACTCATGGAGGGTTCTGTCTCGGTGGATCTCCAAAAAATATTAGACTAGGGAAGTAGAAATCTTGTACAATTCAACCCCATCAAATATCAACCTTGCTTTCTATCTCATAAGAGATACACCAGCCCTAGACCCATCACAATGAACAACCAGTTATTTAAAGTAATTTCCTTTTATCTTGTTGGCATTACTGTGGATCTGCATCTCAATTGGCACCAACATATCACATCAATCGCAGAAGCGGCTACTAAGAATGTAGATTTCCTCTTCCGAGCCCGCAAATACTTTTCGCCAGCTAATCTCTATACCTTATATACTTCACAAATAAGGCCAAACCTCGAATACTGCTCCCACATCTGGGGTGCAGCTGCCGCTTCTACACTCGCTATCCTGGACTCCATTCAAAAGAGAGCTATACGTCTCATCGGTGACCCTACCCTCACCCAAAGGCTGCCATCCCTTGCCCACCGACGTGCCGTTGGTGACCTCTCTCTCTCTCTTTTATAGATATCTACACGGGCACTGCTCAGAGGAGCTCTCTTCCATAGTTCCTCCACCTGCTGCCTTCAACAGATCTACCAGGGGAACAGAGCGAATGCACCCTTTTACTGTCCAGGTCACCAGACATAGAACATCTTGTTATGCCCGCTTTTTGTCCCGAGGACTTCCAAGTTGTGGAATTCCTTGCCGGCACATGTTTTTCCTTATCCTCCGAACCTCCAAATCTTCAAGTCCAGAATTAACAAGTTGCCTCTTTCCTCCTTGTCAACACCCACGGTACGATAGTATTTAGGCTGTAAGCCCTCGTGGTGTGTTGTTGAAATAAAAATAAAAAATAAAAAAAACTGAGCAATTGGCTAAATAAATATAGCACTTCACACACAAGGTTTGAGAATCATTCAGAGGTTATGGTATGGACAATCACTTTAAAACTCACTGAAATCGATCACATTAGATAATTTTAATTTACTCACCTGTTAGCTTTGTAGTCCTTACGGTAAGTATTGACAATCTAAGATTAATCAACCTCAAAAAACAAAATACTTGAAATCACAGTCACTGCGTGTACAAGCATAACAACATTTAAGATTTTGAATTGTTTAGAAATGCAGTTTGCTATGACAGATAGCACCTAGTGCCATTCAACTGGCTAAACATCAAGCGGGTCATCGGTGACCCTACCCTCACCCAAAGGCTGCCATCCCTTGCCCACCGACGTGCCGTTGGTGACCTCTCTCTCTCTCTTTTATAGATATCTACACGGGCACTGCTCAGAGGAGCTCTCTTCCATAGTTCCTCCACCTGCTGCCTTCAACAGATCTACCAGGGGAACAGAGCGAATGCACCCTTTTACTGTCCAGGTCACCAGACATAGAACATCTTGTTATGCCCGCTTTTTGTCCCGAGGACTTCCAAGTTGTGGAATTCCTTGCCGGCACATGTTTTTCCTTATCCTCCGAACCTCCAAATCTTCAAGTCCAGAATTAACAAGTTGCCTCTTTCCTCCTTGTCAACACCCACGGTACGATAGTATTTAGGCTGTAAGCCCTCGTGCTGTGTTGTTGAAATAAAAATAAAAAATAAAAAAACTGAGCAATTGGCTAAATAAATATAGCACTTCACACACAAGGTTTGAGAATCATTCAGAGGTTATGGTATGGACAATCACTTTAAAACTCACTGAAATCGATCACATTAGATAATTTTAATTTACTCACCTGTTAGCTTTGTAGTCCTTACGGTAAGTATTGCAAATCTAAGATCAATCAACCTCAAAAAACAAAATACTTGAAATCACAGTCACTGCGTGTACAAGCATCACAACATTCAAGATTTTGAATTGTTTAGAAATGCAGTTTGCTATGACAGATAGCACCTAGTGCCATTCAACTGGCTAAACATCAAGCGGTTCAATTTAGGAGCCGGTCCAATTTATGCAACCTTACCCAATAACGCAAATCAATTTGTAATTTCTCTAAGTTGACAACGAACTTACATCAAGTATCGACCTTCACAATCTCAAATATAATAATTGTTACTTACCAGTACAGCAGCCAGTAACAACAGCAAATTAGTCAGCAGATAAGCTACCGAGTAGAATATCATCAGAATGGATATCATTTTCCCTTCAGGATCCACATCTTCGGCTGTACTAGCCCGATGATGGAAGTGTCTCCAATCCAGTCCCAAGGCCAAAGCTACAGCCCTGCTTATAGCAAATTTACCCACAGCCTTGTCATTTAATACAACTGTCACCAGCAAAACTGATATTAACTAGAATGAGGCAAAAATGAGGTGATTACATATTTTTGTATTGTTTAAATTAGTTTTTAGTACATTTTCGTGGAAAATAATCGCTACGGAAGGGAACACGAGTTTTTTTTTTATTTCTGCAGGTCAACGCTAACTAGGATTCCTAGGGCCTAGATTCAAAGCCAGTTTCATTTTTTATAAATTTATATATACAGGGTGTCCATTGTAAAATGTTGCACCAGGGTTTACACTGCTAAAAATTTTGAAAAGCCCTAAAACACGTCGATTTTGCTTGCGAGAGGGGTACTTTCACGAACCCTAACAAAATTTGTAGCATTTAACAGCAGCCAGTTTGAATTGGGAGATGGGTCTAGTGGCACCTTTTGAATTTTCTTTTAAAAAATCACTAACGAGGAGCGACTTTTGAATTTTAAACAAACATAACTTATCTGGGCGGCCCAGCACAAGTTACCCTGCACAATCGTTCCCAAAAGCGACACAGAGCCAGCGACGCTCAACCCACCAGACGCCAAACCTTTTACTAAACTTTCAGATGGATTTTTCTCCTGGAGAAATTGACTACAGCCGTTTTGTCGATATTAAGGACCAATAGATTAGATCGACACCACAACTTGAAGTCTTGGAGCATTCTCAATGTACGGATCTCAAAGTCCCCAAAATTACTCCCAGCAACGTCCACCGAAATGTCGCCGCATACATGGTGACATCAACCACTCTTAGAAGCCAAAAAGAGCAGTGCTGACAAAATGAAACCCTGAGGGACGCCCAGCCCCATGTGATACTCCGCTGAAAGTCCAGCGTCCACACGTACCCGGATCATTCTGTCGGATAGATATGACCTTATCTACCATAACAGTGAACCGCTGATTCCCATTACCTCCAACTTGTGCTACAAAAGTGAACTTATTTTAAAAACATTTTCTAAGAGGCTACATATTATGCAGAAATTATTAATAAGTCATTAGTACAGTTCTTTAATTTTAGTTTTACATTGCTTTCGTTAAGAAAATAACTGAACGATAGGTTTTTTTTCGTGAAGATCATCCAAGCTATTATTTCTGTATTTAGTATGAAACGGTTTCAACAAGTTAGGGCATCATCAATCAGTGATTTTCAATAAATTTCCAAAAAAACCGACCATACAAAAATACGCACCAACAATGTATACAAGAATGTGCATATTTTTAGTGGTTATAAAGGCTTGAAAAGTAAACAAATAAATGTTTAACTTACTATACCAACAAAAGCTATAAATTTTGTGGCTAAAGTCAATTCTGTTGTACAGCAGACATTTTTAAATAATACTGTTTTCATCGTCTTGAACCATGTGGACTTTTTTCACTTCACAAACACAACATTCACACTATATTCAAGTTCAAACTTTCACGTGGTTCAATAAAAGAATTCTGGGGAAATATTTGTTTTAAATTATTAATCAGAATTCTTAAAAAGTGCCTTCTATCTGGATCTGATAAAAGCCTAGGGAGAATATTTATTTATAAATCAGAAGACAGTTAACCTAGTGAGATAAAAATATTATTTGTATATAGTGTGTTCCAAATTTAATGAAAAGGTAAAATTATTTACGTTATTATTAGAAACACAAAGATTAACTAGCAATGTTTTGAGGACTAGAATCACAGGGTTAAATTTGATCGAAACGTTTATTTGAAAACATTTTGAATTTGCAATTTTAGTGAATTTTCATTAACAAAATTCACTATTAGAGTGGTATCGGTGGTAAGACTTTCAAATAATGTCTTCAAGTTAGCGCGAATTAGGGCCTCTAGATCCCATCTTCAATGGCCGCTTGAATGTTTATATGTTATATAAATATATATATATATATATATATATATATATATATATATATATATATATATATATATATATATATATATATATATATATATATTCGGAAAGATATCCGCGGTCTTTAATGTAAGACATACTTGGTTCTCGGGTTAAACCGCATCCAGAATTTTTTTCAATTCGAAGTTTCGGCTCCTGTTTTAGAGCTATTTTCACGAGGTAAAGGAGATATGTAAGGATATGAAGTCTAAGGCCTCAATCTGACTACTCCTAGAGCGTGGACAAAGGTGGGTTTGGTTGTTGTAGCTCGATAACGAGGCCTCAATCTGCCTACTCCCCAAATCTCGCCGGAAATCGTCTCTAAGGTCTCAGTGTGTTCAACCCTAGCCCTAAGAGAGATATGGCAGTTCGTTGCAGGTCTTCTTTGTATGATATATATATATATATATATATATATATATATATATATATATATATATATATATATATGTGTGTGTGTGTGTGTGTGTGTGTGTGTGTGTATTATTGCCAGAGCAAGTTCTGCGTACAAGCTATAGTTTGGGAAACTTAGGTATTAGTCATTAGAGTTGAGTAATATAGTGAGGTGTTAAGTTAGGGTACTAAAAAAGTGATTCTTGTACCTGTTGGTCGAAGTCGAGCGATAAGTATTTAAACTAGAAGTGATAGTATGTGAAGGTCCCTACAAAGGTCCCTGTAGTTCTTACGTATTGGATTATCTACAACTGTAATCAGGATGAGTCTTAGATATTATATATATATATATATATATATATATATATATATATATATATATATATATATATATATATATATATATATATATATATATATATTGTTAACTTATTGTATTTACTGTAGTTTGTGGTTATATAATATGTATTATAAGTATTAATATTTATTAGTGAATTTTCTTAAAAAAAATTCACTAATGAGGAGATCCCGACTTTTGAATTTTGAAAAAATTTCTTCAAATGAGCGATAATTAGGCCCCCCAGAAAACATATCCGGGGTCAGTTTCAATTTTTATATGTATATATATATATATATATATATATATATATATATATATATATATATATATATATATATATATATGTATCACACCGATAACTCAAAAAATAATAGGCCGATTTTGATTAAATTTGGTAAAAAAATTCCTTTTGCAAATGGCTTGGATAAGTTCGTTAGTCAAGAAAATCTGCCCAGGTTTTCCCGGAAAATTTTGTGTTTTCTTTCGAAAAAAATTAATATCTCCGGAATTAACAAAGTAAGGGCAACCAAATTTGGCACGCAGGCTTATATCCTTATATGTAAGTTCACTACCAAAATTTAGCTATGTAGGTCAAAAGACAAAAAAGTTATAGGCATTTAAAGAAAAATAAATTGGGGTTTTCCTCAAAACGTCAAAGTGGCGATTTAAAATGTCAAAATTGGCAACATTTAGGCAAATAACTTGAATCTAATACGGGCTCTAGAAATAAAATGTCTCAAGAAGGATGTTTTACAAGCCCTAAAGTCTTAGTTTCAACCGTCATTGTCCTTCATTTTACTAAAATATTTGCAGAAAATTCATTTCAAATAGACCCTTTCTCTGATGATTGGCAGTAGCCTTAGCTATAGAGTTTATCGTTTAATGGTATATAATTTTTGTCGAATTTTCGTAAAAAATCAATAAAGCTCAATATATCCGTTATTATATAAGATATGAAAAAAATTTGTATATATTAATTATAGGGTGTCTTGAGCTACATCTTAAAAAATTATTGTTACAATCACAGGGTGGCCCATAAGTCGTTGGTGATACGAATTTCCTTTTTTTTTTAATCAAACACGCCTTATGTTATTGCATTTTTGCATTTTCCATCGAAATATAATGCATGTTTGTAAGAAAAGAAATTCTCGACGCACCAAGTGCGTTATGGTAGCGAATTTTGATCAAATGTTTCATATTTGAACAGCTCAATTTGCTATTAACCTATAAGGTTGATCAAGAAACGTGTTTTTTCGGGAACACTTTAAGTTTACTTTTGGAAATTTTTGTACATTTTCACACAATAAAGTTATTTTGATGAAACATGGCACATTGTTTTTAGTATATAGGTTATACTGGTAACCAAATTTGATGCCTGCTTTCTTAAAAAACATACATATTTGTTATTAAAAACATTTTTATGAAAATTCACTACCATAACGCACTTGCTGCGTCCAGAGTTTTTTTATACTTTGCTAAGTATATTTGTAAATAAATTTTGTGAAAACTTGTGATGGTAGTTTTGTTTACCGTTCCAAATGTTGGAGTGTATATATAATGATCATTAAAACTAAGAAAAACTTGTTCATATATGTGTATATTTACCTGTTTCTCTTTTCCCTTTTCTTACCTCGGCTAGCTATCAGACACTTTAATCAGCAAAAGAACACAACCTGACGGCGTTTTAGTGGGTTCAGGTCCCAAAATAAAATATTATCCTCTTTTTGATTGAATTTTCGCCTTCCTTTTTTCTGACAAACAACAATTTAACTTTATTCTATTAAACTGGGACAAGAATGTTCTTATTGTATGCCTAACTACTTTACAAATTACTGTTTATATTAAAATCTAAGAAACCCCACAATTTTTTGGCCTTTATATATTATTCAAATTCTTTTCTTGGATTGTTAATTTAAATTTAGAGTCATTGATCAATAACTTTTATATATATATATATATATATATATATATATATATATATATATATATATATATATATATATATATATATATATGCTTTATACTTATACGGAATTGCAATTTGTGTATTTCTTAGAGTCTATGTTATACACTTTTTAAAGCTTCTTCCGTGTAGTACAGGTTGTATAATCACTGGATCTTTTACATTAAACGGCAAATTAGATGGTGTCGCCTCACTGACGATTTTTGTAACTACTATATCAAAATAAATATAGCTCTTGTTCTCAAATGTTGATGAAACTTTCTATTTATTGAAAAGTTATTGATTCACTGTTCTTGTTCGTTGAAAATTGATGATTTAGTGATAATCCCCTGAATGTGGAATTCGCACTTTATATTTATGATCAAGCTTTTTGTATTTTTGAACAGGTAAGTACTTTTATGCTATTTACTCGCTGTTGTTGACCTTCAATGGTGCTCGAAAAAACACTTTCACTTGAGTGTTCTTCTATTTGAACTTATTTCACACCTTTTTTTAACCTTCTTGTCGGGAACTTCCAAAATATACCTCCTTTCAGCCAAAATCAAAAAGTTGTTATTCTTTTCTTTGTAAAACGACCGTTGCTACAGTTCCCCTTGTCTTTGTCACCTTAAAAATTGTTACATCCTCCATTTTTTCCAACAATGCTTTTT